>QFEZ01001021.1:396-32576 GCA_003316425.1 Russula lepida
GTTGAAAACGAATGACAGTAGGAATGTACGATCGCGTCCGATGTCTAATAAACGTGAACTAAAGTAGTGTGATTCGTACCGTGCCATGTGGCTGAACTGCTTACTAATCTGGGGTCCTCACCGAACCCCTCCAACAGGTCCATCCCTGGTTGGGGCAGAGTTGGCAGCCTCCCAGAAAAGGGGCAGTGAGGAAGCGTTCAAATCTCTGGATTGTTGAGAAGTCAATTTGGCCTCTCATGGTGAACACGAAGTTGCCTCGGCTGCGGGCTCCTGAGCTCCATCTCCCCGAGATGATTGGGAGTGGTTTCGCCACAGCATGGGCTATGTTGGCTTTCACCTCACAGACTATGGCATCTGGTTGGCAAGCTCTGACTGCGCGTTTGCTGTTTTCAACCATAGACCCTCCAAATCTGAGGATCATGACCTCAGTGGTAGTGTGTGGCACCGGGCCTGTTGGCTTGACCAGTGGCAGTTGGGGAGTTGCCGCCGTGGCTGCTGCTGTGGCCGCATATGATCGTGGCATAAGGTTGATTTGTTGGGGGGCTTGGTCGGTCTGGGTTGGCTTTTTGCCTCTCCTCCGCTTGCGGCTGTTGGCGATGGTTGTCCAGTCCTCCAGTTGCCCTGGTGGGGTGGTGTCAGATGGGGCTGCCGGGGTGAGTTGAGCAGCAGTGTGAGGGTGAGCTGCCCTTTGTGCCACTGTTGCCTGCGCCTGTGGCTGCTGTGTGATGACCGCACCAGGGGTTGTGGTAGTTCTCATATGAGTCGAGGTTGTGTGCTCCACTGCCTCTATTCTAGCCATGAGGGGTTTCATGGCTGTCTGGATGGCTATTGTGAGGGCCTCAGTGTCCATATTGGGTGCGTGAGGGGAGCGCAGAGGGGAGTCATGCGGTGGAGGGGGGGGGGCCGATGTTGGCACTTGCAACGCTGTTGCCATTCCTGAAGGGTGTGCATCTGGCTTCAGGACGAGGTCAAAACTGAGTTCCCCTGCAAGGGTTCGGACTTTGAGGATGTTTGTGTCCTTAGCTTGTTGTGGGAGGTCAGGGCACATGCAGTCTGCGAGGCGTGCTACTTCTAAGCTCTCCCAGGTCGCTAGGGCCTCCTCGACGTGTCTTTTGGCCAGGAATTCGAGGAGCTCTCTGGTTTCGTCCTCAATCTCTGTTAGCCAGCCAGCAACCTGGTCATCTCCTTCGATGTACGTTTGCAGGGCTTCTGCAGTGGCACCCAGTCTGTGGAATAGGCTGTGGAAATCTGGGTTGAGATTGTCGGGTGACACATCTCTGCTAGTGAACCTCGCTGCATAGGTGAAGTCGGCATTATCTTCACTATGTGACCAGGCATAACCCCTGCCCACGGCGGCGACAATTGCACATGCAAGCTCAGCCCACTCTGGTGATGAGAGGAGGGGATCTACTGCGTTCCGATAGTAGCCGCGGTCTAGAGCTGCGATTACGATTGCTACTGCTGATTGGAAGTGATCTGGGCTGATTCCCTCTGCAATCGATTGTTTCCATGACTGGAATTGGCAGCGGTGGTGGAAGGTCAGAGGCCCTCTAAAATTCTGTACGATCTTGTTGCGAAGTGCAAGTTTTTGGCCATTGAGATCCTCCCTGAAGGAGTCCAGGAAGGCCTCAGGGCAGAAGGCATTGTCGTCCCAGTCAAATTTTGGTGGGAAGAAGTGGTCGGGGGGTTTGTAGGGGGGGAAGGGGGAGTGATTGGCAATTTGGGCGCTAGATGGTGACCATTTGGGTAAGAGGTCCATGTTTCCCGCACGTGTGAAGCAGGAAAATAAAGGGACTCGGACTCGGCCGGGACAAGACATCCGAGCCAGTGCCAGCATCTTGATACTTGCAAGTTCGTCAAGCGGACTCGGACTCAAGAACAGTCACGCCACGGCGTACATACATGGTGATTAAGTTACTGTACTACAGTATGCAGTATGCCGGGCCAATTAGTGACCTGAGGTCATAAGTAACTTGAGTTAAAATAGGGTGATAACTTTATCATTTAGCAATTGCTTACTCATCCCCGGGCTCCGCTCAGCAGAACCTATTCATGTCCGGCCGATATCCCCGCGTTTGATAAATGATTCTGGCATCGCTTACGCAGCCCGGCAACTGTGCAGCCTCGACGTTCGTATACAGAACCATAGTCCACAGGCTGAGCGGAGTGTAGTACGTGCTGATGCAACGTGAAGCCTCATAATATTCGTAGTAAGTCTACTTGAGCCGACAGCCGAAACAGTGCGTGCGTTCGCATCAGACGAGTGGGGGAATCGCGAACGCAAATGTTCGACCCTTACTTGCGCAGAAATCACCTTTAAATTTACCAAGCCGGGGCCCTGTGAGTGTCGCATGTATGAGCAATCCATTCCGGATGTATGGACAACACGGGTTTATTCATGATTCACGGTAATCGTAAGCGAGGACAACCCAAGGAACGAGTACAACAATTATGCTGTCAGATACAATACGTGCTCATTCAACGGGTAACATCATAACGATAGGTAGGAATGGGGTATCGTAGAAAGGGGCGGCCTTTTCGCTCATTGGAAACCATCATTTACTTGGAGCCAAGAGCCTGAGAAACCCGTGCGGCCGCATCAGCCTGAGTGTCGCAAGTGACACTGGTCCCGGGCTTGTTGACAAGGGGCAGCGCCGTGCACGTCTCACCACCCGCGCATGGAGAAAGAACGAATTTTCCGCCGCTGCATTGTGCAAATTGACCATTAACGCAAGCCTGCTCATTACCTAACAATAATATATCAGAGCCAGTAAGAATGGATGATGGCCGAAAAGAAGACGGAAACCAAATCACAACTTACCAGTGCAGGGACTGTTGGCAGTCAAGGACTGGAACTTCTGATTGAGTGCCTGTGCGTCTTTGCCGTTTTGTGCCTTGAAGCCCGATGCCGCTCCCGCTCCCGGCGTGTTGGCTGCAGACGAGGGGGCGGAGGATGGAGTGGCCTGGGCCTGGGAGCCTGACGCAACGGCGGTAGGCAATGCAGAGGATGGAGCAGCTTGGGACGCAGAGGATGCAGAAGAAGAGTTCTGCGTTGTGCCATTACCTGCGCCACTTCCCCCGGGGGCTCCAGGAGACTGGACCAGACTGTTGAGCTGCTGTCCGGCGGGGACCGGGCCAGAAGTATGGGCTGGGCAGCTACCGGCGGGATTCACGGGAGCGTTCTGGCCAAGCGGGATCGTGCCAGGCTGGCCGGCCGTACTGCCATCCGCAAATTTATTAGGATCCACGCCTTGGAATTGACACTGGAAGAGCCCATTGAGCTCTTGGTTTCGCGGCTTCTGTTGACAATACGGTATGCTGAGGGAGTTGGGCTGGCAATTCATGAAACGAACAATGCTAGGGTAAGTTCAAGGCGCATCGTTTGCCACAAGTTGGGAAGACGTGACGTACGGAGTTGCGTGGCTGCTGGGCAAAGATTTGAGTAAGTGAGATCATGGATTGCGATTTGAGCTGCTTCGAAAGATCCATCATGTTATCTGCGTTATTTTGCTGATCACAAGCACCAGCACCAGCTAGGAGAGTGCCAAAGGCCGCGACTGAGACCTGATTGCATTTCGCGCCACCGTTTGCAGCATTCTAACAAAAGCCAGAGCGTCAAGTCAATGGTAAATTGTAGCCTCGATTGGGAAAAAAAACTGACACAAGCTTGCTCCCACTTGGTAGTCGAATCGGAGATGACTTGAGCAATGCGCTTGTTGAGTTGGGCAGGTGCGGCGGTCACAGACCCAGCCACCGAGAAAGCAAGAAGGAGAGTTGAAAGGTGAACCATGACGTTCAAGTCAGTATAGTATAAAGGACAAGCCTCTTCAGAATATAAAAAGTGAGCGCAGCTCTTGGGAGGGTGGAAAGAAAGGAAAGGAGAAGTTTGAGGGTACGTCAAGTACCAGCGAGTGCGAGATAGGGGTGGTTGGTTGGTGAAGTGGGGTTACAGGGTGCTTTTATATCTGCTAGGCTTCTTTATGTGACGCGCGGAAGTCCTTGTGACAGAAACAAAGGTGATCACCGATCGCACAAAGACAGAAGTGCAAAGCGGAGTAATGGACAATAAATTGACTCCTGCATGCCGCAGGCCTCATTGGAGGCGTGTGTCCCGATTCCGAAAAGCAAGACATTTTTTGACTCGGCACAATGTTATCTTTGCTCAATGAAGGCCAAGTGAAATGAGGCAATGTAACGTCGAGTGTCTAGAAGGTTAGGGATTGGGTGGTGTGTCTTTGATGGACGGTGGGGATCTCGGAGTCCGTGGCGGATGCACCGGATCGGATACTACGGCGTTGGCCTGGCAACCACAGCATTTTTTCCATTCTGGAATGGCGTGTCTCTCGATCACGGACACCGGGACACGTCTCAGATCTAATCTGGACCTGCCCTCAATGCTCTTGGTGAGACTTGTCCAAGACCGTGACCATGCGACCAGTGATTTTTCAGTACCGTCAACGTCTAATTTCTGGATGAGCAAATACATATATACTTCCCTGTACAAGAAACTACATGGATACAATAGATCTTACAGTAGAACAGTGCAGGTCCACAACCAAGTGGCAACCTAAATACAACACAGAATACAACCCCCCTCACGAGTCCAAGCGGAACCAAAGAGGGATCATTTTCCACATGCGCTCGCGTTCCTTCGTGGCCCAAACCTCCAGTGCGCGCGCACATGCACGGCATTCAGACACGTCGGCGCTCTTCAGCGCGCCGAGCTCTTCCGCAACGTACAACGGATCTGCATGTCCACGCTCGCGATCGCAAAGATAATGCTGCGTCGCAAGCACGACCAACTCTGCAAAATCGCGTCGACATGCGCCGGGCGTGGTGCAGACAGCCACGGGAGGATAAATACGGGCGTGTGGGTGGAGCGAAAACGTCCCCTTGCGCGAGTGCGCGAGTGGTCCACGCCCCATGCCGTGGATAACAGCGCTCACTGCATGTGCGGACGCTTCCTTCCCTAACGCCAACCGTCGCATATCATCCGCGCTCAGCGTTCTACCGCCACTGCCAAGTACGCCACGAAAGCGGGATGGTTCATCATCTGACGGTTCAAATATCTGTGAGAAACTGTATCGCGAGATGTCGTAAAATGCTGCGGGTAGTAGGCTTGGTGCGTTGGTTAGGCGCGCAAGATTGATAATGTCCTAGTAGTGATGCGTCATTGACAACTGCGAATAATTTTGAAGGAGGCAAAAAGGCTGGCATACAACGGGAGAAGGGTAGAGGGTTGCATGCTCCGTCGGAGTTGTGAGTTCGGATGCATGAACCTTGTCTTCACGCATGTCCCAACCCTTGAGTGTGGTAGGCCACGCTATATTCAGGTGCGCGATGGCCTTCGATCGTAGCGAGTCCATCACATATTTCGTGGATAATCGAAGGATGCCGGAGACAATGGCAAAGTCATGAGGGTCATTATTGCCGAACTTCCTACGCGTATGCAAATGCGGTTAGTGGATGTATTAATATAAACGCTTACTGGGACGTGAAAAAAAAAGGAAACTAAGGACGAACGGGCCATCGTACAACGCGAGGAGTAGGTTTGCAACATCCTCTGCCGTGTCGTAAAGTTTCACGACTGGGCAACCTTCGTAAGTTTCGTCGGCGAGCGTGGCATGAGTTGTCATTACAGGAGGCTGCGCGAGCGCAAACATGTCGGAAAATACGATGGAGCGGCGAGAGAGCTGGGACTTGTGGACCCGAAAGAGAGTGGACTCTGCCTGGAGGACCACCGAACCGTCGCAAAACCAAAGGTCTGCGTGTTGGGTGAGACTGGGAGGCTCTGGTGGGGGTGATGGAATCGACATGGGCGCAATCTTAGGGGACGTATGCTCTACGTAGTACGTAGACATCGTTGCGTTGTTGAAAGATGAAAGTCGATGACTACCTGTTGCTCTGCTGGGCAACTCGGGCACTCGGCCTCACAGCATGGCCTCTCTTCGTCGTATTCGACTCCCTCCCCTCTCTTTCCGTAGCTTCGCCTCTGCATCAACCTCGGTCTCTGCTTCTAAGCCCACCTCTACTCTCCGCACAGCAGCCTATGGGACCCTATTCGCTCTCACTGCCGGGGTTGGCGTCGTCTATTACTTTGATTCCCGCGCAGCGATCCACCGTTACTTGATCACACCTCTCGTTCGTAATATCCTCGACCCAGAGTCGGCCCATAAGTTGGCAGTGAGCATACTTGAAAACGGGTTGGGTCCCCGAGATATGCTCCCAGACGATGAACGACTAGAAACGGAGGTAAATGGCTATCAACACTACCGTGCCTTATAAAGTTCGAAAATTGACGCATTTATTGTTTTTAGCTTTGGGATCAAACGCTGTCAAATCCCATCGGCCTCGCAGCTGGATTTGATAAGGACGGTCGAGCAATTGATGGTATTAACACATTGCCCATAGTCGCCTTCTTCTCATTCCCTGACCCATGATGATGACTCAGGGCTTTTCAATCTCGGGTTCGGTTGGGTGGAGGTTGGAAGTGTCACGCCAAAGCCCCAAGTGCGTAATAGTCCCACCCATGTAGGGCGCATGCGCATTCATCACGACGCATACATAGCCTGGCAACCCACGCCCACGCGTTTTCCATCTTCCCGAAGATTCAGCTCTCATCAATCGCTATGGGTTCCCTTCACAAGGACTCGTCTCGGTTCTTTCACGCCTCCATGCACGCTTCCCCGCCTTCCCATCGACTACCGAAGAACGTTGGGCTTCTTTGAGACGAGGTCAGCTCCTCGCGATCAACCTTGGGAAGAACAAAGAAAGTCCGCTAGAATCACCCGACGACTTCGTCACGGGCGTCCATGCGTTCGCTCCTTATGCCGATGTGCTTGTCGTCAATGTTTCGAGTCCTAACACTCCTGGCCTACGGTGCGTTACTGCGCCTTTCAATGAGTTTTCCTTAGCAAGTCTCCCGGCGACAGTGATATGCAACAGCGGGACTTACTAGTGCATCTATTACGAAGTATAGTTCAGGCTCGCGATAATGCCACAGCGTCATCAACGCGGCGTCCAAAGCTCGTCCTCAAGATATCACCAGACCTTGACTCTCGCGGCGTGGGTGATATAGCCGATGCAGTTGGTGCAGTCAGAGGGATTGATGGCGTCATCGTCTCAAACACGACTGTCCAGCGTCCTGCACATCTCCATAATGGTGCTAGTATCTGTCATGCATCCTTCCTGTTCCCTACTTACGTCCCAGCTCTTAACAGCGAATCGCGCAGAGCAAGGCGGTCTCTCCGGCGCGCCTCTCCAATCACTCTCACTCAAAGTCGTCCGCGATCTACGTAAGCGCCTTCCCCCCCACGTCCCTATAATAGGTTGTGGCGGTATCTCATCTGGCGCGGATGCTCTTGCCTTCGCCCGGGCCGGCGCTTCGTGCGTACAGCTGTACACTGTATTTGGCTACGATGGTGCAGGTGCATGTCGCCGCATTAAGGACGAACTCACGGAGGAACTCGCGCGCAATGACACGACGTGGCGGTTTGTCGTGGAACGGGCCGTACGGGAGAACGCCGCTGCCCCGTCGGAGAGCGTGGGTGTGCAACAGCTCATTCGTCAGGCGGAGGAACTTCATGTCGTCCTGAATGAGCTTGCAGAGCGCATGGACACCGCGGGATTGGTGCCAATTCAAACGGACGAAAGACGAGAATAAAAGTGATGCACACGTCTATAGCGCTTCATTCAATTATAGGGTGGGGGAACAATTTACTACCGTGCGTGCCACCACCATTGAACTCGAGAATGAGGCCTGAAACCTTGAAAAGGCCGCTGCCAACCCAAGTGTATGTACCGTCTACGCAGCTCTCAGGCCCCGCTGAATGACCAAGAGACCGGAGTGGCATGGAAAATTTTGCATCTATACTCAAGCAACCACAAACCGACGTGCTAGAGCTAGTCTAGACTGACATGCACACAAATCGGTACTGTAGTCATTCGTGCATTCACCAATAGAGGGTGCTCGTCATAATTCAATCGAACATATGATATCCATAACATATGGTACTACTGCGCCTCTCCCATTTCCTGCTTTAGTTTTTCCCCGCCGACGAATAATGAGCTCCCGCGCTTGAACCCTAGCACTACTAAATAATACGATGGCAGAAGGATTACCAAGGCAAACCTCTCGCAAATCCCAAGTCCCTAAATAAGGCTCCATGCTGAGCCAGCGTCAGCGTAAACGCTGCCTGCAAGTGAAGCTTCTCCGCTCGCGCCGCTCTCCGAAGTGCTCCATGGCTTCTTGCGTGATCGTAGAATTGTAATTGTAAACTTACGGCAGATGAGGACGCCGCACTGTGGCTTAGAATCCCGGCTTGACTCGCGGCGCAAGGCATGCATGGTGCGTTTCCATACTACGACCATGGCGCGCGTGATCAACCCGTTCAGGTTGCGTCCATCAAGGGCGGCGTCACCAGTATTACAATTTTGACTATTCGATCGTATCGTGCACGAGTCAGAACTGGATTTGGGGAACGGTTCAACGTGTGTTGTAGAAGTCACATACCGAGACCGAGAATGTGCAGCCATACTACCAGTGGATCCCCGAACTTTGCTCTTATTTACTCTTTTGTGAGGTACGCCTTTGAAGGTATCCGTGAAACGCATTTGAAACAGCGCAGAATGCAGGGGGGATGTTTCCAAAAGGACACCGAGGACTAGGTGGAAGATGCAGAAAAGATTTTGCACGTCGGAGTCGGGAAGCGGACTCGGATGCGTGTTACTGGGACGATTGGCACCTGGGCTTGGAGTTTAGATGTACTTGAGGACAACAACATTCAGATATCTTGAGTACAGTTTTTAAAAGGGGATGTGTCAGTGACTGATTAAAACAGGAATGGCTCGGTGTGGATGGAGCATCGAGCGCGCAGCAAAGGACACACTTTTGTATTAGCATTCAGAGCTACTGTATAGGAACAGAATCACGAAGTGGCGCTGTTTGCAGGGCTAAACGACACAATTATGCCGTGAGTGTACTGCAAACGTATGTTGTGGTTGATTAACTTAAGACAAAACAAAAATAGTAGCACGAAGGACGATAAAGAGCTCTTCTTACTAGAATAGTAAGTGTTGCTAAACTTGAAATATGAACCATCCCACAACGCTGTGTACGATTTCGGGTGAGGTTCTTGTGGTTAGCCACAGGCAAGTGTGGACTTGTATACATCTTCAGATACACTTGCGGTTGTCATGATCCATGATCAAGAAATAGCAGATCGAGCGCGGCCGCTTAGCGGGATTGAACATGACAAGCCCATAGTACTCAGCCGCAAGGAATCGGTGGCTGCCGCGACGGCGACTTTCAAGCTCACCCGTACTCTTTGCATCATGTTTAGTTTACGACAGTACAGTACTACTACATGTCAGTAATTCATGCTCGAAAGATAAATTCAGCAAATAAAGTAGTGGGTATCGTACACCGAATATTAATAAGCGATCGTTACCGGTCATCCGCTACGCTAAAACGCCAACTGAAGCGATACTGGGCGTAATGAACTCTGGAGGCTTGAGAACCGCAGAAGATGGAACGAAACTGACAAAAACATGGGTAGCAAGCCTTTTAGGCAAGAACGAGGATCAGATCGCAAGTATGTGCCCCTTGGGCAATCTCCTCGATAGCCGTGTGCATGCGGTATGGCACAAGGTTGTCACCTTCAGAGGAATCAGCCGTCCTCCTCACAAGGAAAGAGGAATCGCGAAGGGCCCGGGTGGATTCTTGGGGTTCGAGTGCCTTAGAAATGTACCAGCGCAGTGCACGGAGGCGCGTTTCTGGTTCAACACCAACTGCAAGGCAAATCGGTCAGGCGAAGATTACGTGACGAGGGTGTACAGGAGGGAACGTACCAGAAAATATTCTGATGACTGCGCCAGTAGAGCTCACATCGCAGACCTTGACGTTCACTTGCACGAGTGCCGAGGTGCCATCAGGGGTGCGGGACGGACGCTGTAAAGTGATCGGGTTTCAGCGAAAGTCAGTGTAAAGCAACGAGAAATAAGGATGAGGACTGACTGATGTAAGAACCTTGCCTAGTTGAGCAGTGCGCAGTTTATCCTTTTCCGCGGCCTGCTCGAAGATCCTCTCGTAGTGGGCCCAGTGCGAGGTCAACTGTATATCACAGCGGAGTCAGTCTGGGGAGAGGAATAAGGATTCATGGCCGAGTGATGTCCCTACCCCAAAATGATCGAAACAGCCTTGGATCTCCTTACGTGCAGCGTCCAGTGCTTCGCCCACGCGCGCATCCTCTGGCGCATTCATGTCAAAGTTCTTAAGTGTCGGGACGGAGGCCGCTGCAGCCTGTAATGCAGCGAGGCTTTCCCTGCAAGCCCTGGTCGAATAGTCAGCACAGCACGACGTCGGAGTACATTCAAATGATTGACTACGCACTCCTCAAGAGGCTCGACGTTTATCGCGGTCCTCTCCTCCTTCGTCAAGCTTTCATAGTGCCTTGCGAGGAATCGACAGAGAGAAATGACCGCGACGGCTTGAGCGAAATACGGGCGACGAATACTCCCGGCTTGCTTCATTAGCTGTATATATGACGCTGGAAGCGGTGCATCAGGTATTGTCTGAAGGTGGCTATGTGGGCTATCAATCTGAGAGGAACAATGAACACTCACTCTGAGAACCAAGAGAAAGTCCTCAAATTTCTCCTCAATCAATTTTAACCGGGCTTCCTCCATCAGTTTCAACCGGGCTTTCTCCTCAGTTAATTTAGACCGGGCTTCCTCAATCAATTTATACTGAGCTGCTTCCTCCTCAATCATTTGTAACCGGGCTTCCTCCTCAATCAATTTTAACCGGGCTTCCTCAATCAATGTAAACTGGACATCTGAACCTTCCGCAATGTCATGAAAAAACATGAGAAGACTTGAAAAGCCCACATCAAATTTGAGTACAACCGGTGCTATTGTCCAACTGACCTGTGTGCGGCATCCCAAACAGTTTCAAGTTTCAAATGGTGAGTACGGTTCTTGTCCACACGCGAGTCTATGCAAATCTCCATGATCCCATAAACAAGCATGGCCGATTTGATCGTGGGAACGGCCAGCACCTGGAATATCCTGTCATTAACGATCAAATTCTAGAAATGGGCAAACGGACGTCTTCGAGTACTTCGCCCTGTGCTAGTGCGTACAGGTCCGCCAGCTGGTCATTCACAAGTTGGACCAGTTGGGAAACAGATCTACAGATGAACGTATTCAATGGGCGAAGTCAGTAGAGGAGAGAGACGGACCCCTCTGCCTCTTGTCCGAAGGCATGGCGTTTGATGGACTGGTGTAACTCGAGAAGAAAAGATGCATCGTCGTGCTTCCCAGCCTCGATAATCTCCTTTTCTTCGTCATCTGCAATAGGCAGTAGCTCCTAGTCGAAAATTATTCGGTTTCAACGGACTATATGGAGTGGGCGTACCACAATCTCTGATTCAGTTCGGAAGGAATCTAAAAAATTTCGAAGCTGTTTTCTGTTGCTCTCCCAGGCTGTCGTAGATTCGATACATCTATCGATGTCCTTATCATCACAAAGGTAGCGGTGCGCCTCGTCTTGGGTAGTCGCTGTCGACCTGAGTAGATGCCTGTAAAACATCAGCGCATAGCGCCCATGAAAAGAGGGTGGAGGTGTGGCGCACTCTTCTAACCAATCGCTCGCCTCTGTGAACTTGTCGTAGCTATCCCAGTCATCCTCTTCGTCGACCTTTTGAATCAGAGCGTTGATAATATCACAGGCGGATCGTGCTCTATCAACGAAATGGTACGATATTTGAGTATTACGACGGAATTGAACCACATCACGACCGATTGTCTCTATGAGTTGCTTGATTGATTCTGTCGCAGGGAAGACCGGGTTTTGAAGGTCTGTAAGGCTTCGAAAGAGTGTGAACGACATGTCTCGCTGTGAATAGGGGGTCCCAAGAGAACAAGCAACGATGAGCTGCACGGGGGACACTTATACTATTGCACGCGTTTGCAGCATGGTTAAGCATGCGGCCGCGGACATCAAACCAGAACAGCGTCGGATCGAAGGCGGAAGAACCTGTGATTGAAGAGCAGAGTCGGGGAAGAAACCACAAACATAATGGATTCTTCGTATCGTGGGGGGAGGAGATGGACGACCAAACGCTATGCAATAGAGTACCAGGCCCATTCGATAGGGATGATAAAGAGAGAGCCCTTGTCAGGTCGGCGTTGGGCGCTGGGCATATCGGGCAAGAGAGAGGGTTAGGACATGCCGTCATTTCTCTTCACTCGCACTCGTCACGAGAAAGCTGCGAGGTTTGTAGGGCTAGCCATGTGTATGCCCAACTCACCGTTTCCCTTGTTCATTCCCCCATCTCTCGACAACTCTCGCCGTCCATGCCAGTCAGTCTTGCTGTCGGCGATATTGCCAGCTTTCGAAAATACGTCAAGTATATAGGAAGAGCGTACCAAAAACGCTCCGTTGCGATGATACAACTCTGCAGGTTATTCTTGGAGATTTCTCCTGGGAAACCAGATCAAATCGATGCTTTGAGAAGGTTCTGGTGACATGGTCAATCATCCACCATCACTTCTGATCCTAATTCCCCGGTGCTCCTTAGCCTTTTTGAGACTGTCGAGGACGCCCTCAAGTCAGCAGTCGACGCTGGGAAAGATCGTAGCGATGCCGCTGATACCGCTTTTGCAACAGCAGAAGAAGAGCTGGACTGGTATGCTGCATGGCATCATCCAAAGCAACAGTGGGTCCCCTTTCGCATATATTGCACCGTCCGGTAATGCCCACGTATATCAGAGAAGTGCTCGGCGATGTGCAGAACATCATAGAAGATGCTGCTCAGAAGGACAGTTACATCGCAAAAACGCACAAACGATTGTCTACTCGTCTCGGCTTTAATGTAAGGAGCAAATGCATCTTTTCATTATTGTCCAGTGACACGCATCTAGAAATCAGGAACGAGCTCTCTGGTCAAGGTCCACTTTCAAATTCTCCGATCGCCCACAGATCGTCGAGAGGCTCCAATCGTAACTTGTGAGTTCTTCCCTTCGTTGCACCACCTGGCCTAACGATGCTGATCCTAGGTGAGTTGGGTCCTGACGTAAAAATATCGGAGTTATTGTGGACGTTTAGCCGGCTGCCTGAGGACCAACGGATCGGTCTCAAACAAAATCCTCACTTCTACTTTAGCAAGGATCTCTCCGATCAGGCATCGGGGTATGATGATCAGTTCAAGCTCGAACCTCTCAAAGATCTCAGACCGGAGAAGGATTTAGTCGTGATGGTACTACTGGATCGAGCTGGCCAGATCTTCGTCGATTACCAACAGTTCTCAAAGACGTACGGGAATATCTGGAGACCTGACAACACCATCATTTTGAAAGGCGAGCATATTTCTGTCGGTCAGCTGAAAGATGCTTATCTGGTAATTAGACCTTCAAGGGACCCTAGAAGCCGCCACTTTGATTAGCCCCAAGATTAATGGGGAAGTTTGTATCTGGCAAAGGGGCGGCGGGCGCGCTGTGGAGGAGGATCTGTCGAAATGGACTGAGGTATTGGACAGAGCGCTTGACATGCCAGACGTTGACTGGCTTATACGATCTGAAACTTCACCTGATGAAGCGTTCGACATTGAAGTTACAGGTGGTTGGGTAACATTCCTTTTCCTCGTTCTCGCGAGCTGTTATTCACGAAGAGCTGCAGGAGCGCTGCTTCCCAATTACGATACCTGATCCTCCCGGTCGTTCCGAGCAGGACGATCCCACCACAATCACACCTCCCCATGAGGACGCCCTCATTCCTCCAGAAGAGGCGCAAACTCCTGTATCGTTGCTTAACTCAGTGCCAACCGTCGGCATTGCCGGCCAGGAACCCTTCTACCTCTCCCAAGATGCTCCCCCTCTCAGTGTCACTGCGAAAATTTCTTCTGTGGAGGCACCAAATATTGGAGAGGAGTGTTCGTCCACTGTTGAGGACAAGGACTCTTTGGCTCTTGGCATTTCTTCTCTTTCGGGAAGCGCTCCGTCATGTGTTGATGACAAGGACTCTTTGGCTCTCAACATTTTTTCTCCCTCCGGAAGTATTCCCCCCCTGGCTGAGGTGATTCCCCCTTCGGTTAATCCAGCTAGTACTTTTCTCGAACCATTCATGCCACCTGAGGAAAGTGAGCCCGCTTCTGCAAGCGGGACGTCCTCTCCTGAGAAGTCCGTGCCCATGGCCGTGGAAAGTGCATCCTCTCAGGATGAGACAGTTCATACTCAAATTCCATGCGCCCATTCTTCCGCTAATCCTCCTACATTACCTACCGATAGTACTGTAGCTTCTGCCAGCAGTGGCATGCACACTCCCCTTAAAGATGCACCAGCCGATGATACCAAAGCTTCGCAACCCCTTGTTCGACCTGCATTTGTTCGACCTGAATCCACCACCCTGCCTAATAGAACCGAGCTGGCTCTCGCTAGCAGTGCGCCCACTTCCGAGGAGATACCGGAACCTGCTCGTTCTCAAGCCGAGGCTAGTCGCGCAGTAGATCATTTAATGCATTCTACCTTCGACAGTTCTATGCCGTCTGTTGGTGAAAATGTAGGTCCCGCGAGTGTCGGACCCATTCGAAGTAGGACTACAACTTCAGATGGCACTCTTTCTCAGGCTGAGGCGACCCACCGTCCAAATATTTCTGCAAATCCTCCCATGCTCACAAGCACTGCGCCCATCCTCAATCATACCGCTCTCGCTCCTGCCCCTGCTTCTAACACTCCTATTCGATCCAAACTAGTCCGCCCTGAGGTCCGACCCGTGCGTTGTCCTGAGCACCTTGTCCCCCCTATGGAGAATAGGTCAACCTCTCCGAGCGGCGTGCCTACTTCTGAAACGATCCAGTCTTTTTCAGGGCGTGCGCGTTCGGGTTCTCGATCAGAGGTAGTTCGTCAACCATTGGTAGTGGAATCTCCGCCTGCCCTGTCCGCCTCTCCCAGGGCGCCCACTCCTCCCCTTGGAAGAAAGCAAGTTCGTTCAACAGGAGTTACGCAAGCTCCACACGTGAGCCTACCCCCCTTCGAGCGCGTTCGTAAGGCTGTCGAAACAGCGCGCCCTCCAGATCAGAACTCCAGTGCTCCTTCCAAGTCACGTGTTTCATCTGCGGTGGCGGGTAGCATGCCTACTTTCCACAGAACCGCACAGCCCTCGGAACACACGCGTGTCCGGGTTGAATCCCAAACCCCTCACCCTCCAGTGCGCCGGCCCCAGGCACCCCCTCCCTCAGGCCCTCGCACGTCTGTCGGCAGTCAATTACCGTCTTCAAATGGCGTGCCTGTGTCTGACGTGAATGCGGTACATCTATCTTCCCGTTCCAGGATCAAGAGCCATCCGAAGAAGATGGTGACTTCCGCAGGGCAGAGACGGTCTGGAGTCTTCTCAACGCAGATAAACGTGCAACCGGCTGCACAGCCATCGAGTCTACCTGTGGGACACTCTACAACCAACCTGGGGCCGAACTACGCCAGTGCCTCGCAACTTCATACTGCACTAGCAGGGTCCCAATACCATGGGGAAGTACTAGAAAATCGAGGCGGATATCAAAGCTACGCCACACGCCAGGGGCAGGTCAACGTTTCCATCTCTGTTTCTACTCCAGCAACGTCGAATAGCATCACGCGGACGTCTTCTCAAGACCATATGGGTCAATCGCGACGGTCAACAGTCATCGCTGGGCCAATATCCCCCTTCTTGCCCTCACCACGACCAGCAGAGAAATCCGTGCCCGGCACAGTGCGTAATAGGAACAGTCTCGTGCCAGTCGCTCGTCAGGATAGAACTACTGGTGCTTTATCTCATTCCTCCCATACAAAGTCTTCGAACCTTGCTGCAATCCCGGAAGGCCAAGGCGTTTTAAAGGGCTCCGCCGTGGCGCGTTCAGCTACTCCCACTATATCGCGCGCGGCGGCGGAGAAGCCCAATTCCCCGTCATCGCAATCGAGTAACATTTCTCGTACATCTTCTATAGTCAATATGAAAGGTCCGACCGTGCAAACACGAAAGTCTGTGATCTTGCCAGAACAAACAACATCACAGCTGGCTACGCGATTACAGCCCATTGTTAGCCCCGTCCCTAGCAGCAGCAATTTTTCGGATCCTGTAACTATGACTCGTCTAGGCAAAACCACGGGGACACTGTCTCACAATTCCTGGGTTGATATATCAGGTGGCGTTGCAGGAACGATGGAACTTCGAGGTGAATCCAAAGGCTACTCCGTGGGCCCGAAGGTGTTACCGTTGCCACCGCTTGGTGGCGGTACTGCTATCTCAGCCTCACCTGTGTGGAATAGCACCTCTCGCACACCCTCGAGGATTAAAACTAAGGACCTCATCAGCCGACATAAGCAGCAAAACATGAATGATGTGCGACGGAGTACCGCTGCCGAGAGCGCCAGCCCGTCTAAAACCCCAACATCAGTGCTGTCCCAAATGGTTACCTTGGTTGGCAAGCCCAGCGCCAATCGTATCGACAGCGGCATAGTGGTGTGGGATTATGACCCTCAAGGGGCCGCACCTGATCGTAGGAGAGCCCCCGACACCTCGACGACTGGACACGGAAATCTCCCCCGAGACCGTGGACCATCTTCCCTATTTCCAACTAGTTCTCCCATCAGTATTAAGAACACAAACAACCGTGAGGATGGCACCGGTGCCTCCCTATCCTCTAAAAGGTCTCGAATGTCGATGCTGGGATCGCCCAGTCCTGCAGTTTCTTTATCACAGTCAGGCATTCCAATTTCAAGCACCCCTCCACCGGAGCAAGTCAAGAACCCACTACTGAATGTCACCACTGGGTCGTCCTCGACTGGCTCACTGACCAGCACGGTAGCGGGACGCAGAGAACCTTTTATCAACAGGAAGCCGCAGCCCACGACCCAGAGCACATTTCAGGGTGGAGCAACTCCCCAATTAGGCTTTTCCACACCGCCTCGCTCAACAACGCCATCTTCTTTTTCGCACTCGGGGTCCACATCCACTCGGGGAACAATGGTGACACCTGCCACGTCGTTCACCATCCCATCTCGGGTACCATCGCCTGTTGCCGAGATCGGGTCCAAATCGTGGTTCCGAAGAAACGTGATTGATCCTTTCAAATCCAAGCTGGGATACGGATCGTAATGAATTCTCGTGTTGCCTATTGTTTCCCTACATTAACATGGTTTACTACACCGGTCCATTCGATCTTTCTAAGTAAACATTTCATAGACAGATAATTTGTCGATTGTAACTTATGAACCATTCAGGCAATGCCATTTCTGGGCTGATATTTGATACGTGTTTTTTCTATGTGTCTACTGTATGTTTCGCGCATGGACTGTTGGGTTATCGTTGTCCAACAGTTGGATTGCGTACACTAGCAGCCTGGAGTGAAGGGTCACACACGGGAGATGAAGGTACCAAGTGGCTCGACTATTGAGTGCGATGCCATGGGGTTGTGCCCGGGGAAACATCGTGTGCATGCCTCGCTGTGAAGCATTACGGTGATACGCGACGTGCGTCTTTTCTTTTTTCTTCTCTTAGCCTCACTCTGGCTACCATTCATGAATATATAAGCCATTTGTTTCAGATGTGTATACAGACCCCAAATTAATTATGCCCTTTATCCCGTGTCTAGTACTGTACTAGTATGTATACTGCCATGGCCCAGTTGTAAAATCTCGCCGACTTATGTTCTGATTGCTTTTTTAATGTGAATCGAGTATCTGCCTCGGTTTCAAGCCTTGTTTATCTTCGAGTCCAGTTCGAGTCTCGGGCCTACTTCTCAATATACTTGTACTCGAGTACTCGTAGAGACGTACAGTAGTCACGATCTAAAGGCCTCGCATGTGCCCTAGTTGCACCGTATACGGTAGCTTTGTCCTTTTTTGTACGATGACATAATCCCTGAATAAATGACAAGCCTGCCAACGGCTGTTCCGCCTCACCACCTTGCTCACCGCACCAACTTGATTTTGAGATGTATTGCTTTACGTCCCAGATCACAGACTCGCCTTACTTTTCCCTTTTTGTTGAAATGTAATTATGTCTTCTGACCCAGGACGCACCAGCTCCTCACTTCACATGGCCGGTTTTTTCCTCTACGGCCAAGCTACCGGCAATAGCTTTCTCATCAACTAGGAAGGCAGGCAAGCGCAGGTGCGTTGATAGTACCTTTCCAGATCGTGCATTTCTGTATTGTGCTAGGTTCCGCTGATGCCCCAAGTTTCAAAACCCATGACCCCACAGCGTGCGAATGAAAACCGAAGGTTTGCAAGGGTTATTGACGTCTGATCGTAGATTGACAAGTGCGTGCATGACGATAGCAATTATTGCCGATAAGGACACGTTTCCATCAGAATGAAACACCACGACATAGGTTTACCACCAGCATGTCAAACACGCATAGTCAACGTGCATTCAGTGTGTTATGTCCTCATTCATGGATATGTGCGGCTACAGTACTATATTAATACTTCCATTTGAGTCTTCAGAAAAAACATCTGACCTGGGAGGCTCGAGCCGCATCTCAGTCCTGGAGAACTTCAATGGGAGTAACAAAGAAAATCACCGCTGACAGATAGAACTTGCGCTGGTGAGCTACAATCAGACTATTATTCACGGATACATGTTTCAGATGTGCCAGGCGTGCGCCTCGTGTGGCACGGACGTTATCTCACTCGTGGTATAATGCCTTGCTGTTACGTAACCGCCCGGCTGACTTTCGACAACCCGAATCCATCTCAGTCGTCTCAGGCTTCGGGTGATGGGTATTAACAAGGTCTGTGACCATCGTCTCGCAACCACAAATATACGGTTTCAGAGGAAAGACTATGAACATTCCTGATTCATACGACATGCAGACGGAAATTCCTGGTGATGCTGGCGACAGCCTTGAGATGATGTCCCCGATAATGTTCTTTGGTTGTTGGAACGGCAGATTCTAATCTGACGTAAGAATCACCTTTTCTACGACCAAGATCACGCTCTCATCGATTAGTGGCGGGATTTATCCTGGTGCTACCACAATAATTTTTCTCTTTCATTGTCCCATCACCATCGAGCAGGAGAGCAAAAACAAGGTCGAGCATTGTCATTTCTGTATCAAGTCGAACTACATGTAATGGGATGCCGCACGCACGCATTTTATAAAGTATATCAGATACTTTCAAAGTTCAAACGCTTTACGCCGCACGCATCGGTATGGCGTCACTACATTTCATTCGTAAGCCGTTGTGGCAACGGCTTCGGCGGGATTCAACTCACAAAACCTCCTGACTCGAGTTTCAATTCTCCATGTGGTCACAAGGATCGTAACTCGTGGCAATTTCTGCTTTAATATCGCGGTGTAGGGTAGTGAATACTGTCCTAGATCACAAGGTGTCATTGCTTTCCAATACTTGTTCAGTCCTTTGATTGCACCATCGTTAGGGTCTGTAAACATGTACGAAAAAGACGAGATACTATTCCGCTGGCTAAAAGAAAAAAAAGGACTATCCTGGGTCGCTTTGTAGCCTCCGAGAACGCGATTCTCGTCTTTGCTGCCAGCATACGAGCGAGATGACGGCTCGGTGGTACCGTCATCGTGAACAGCGCCAGACCCTTGAATTTCTTCGACGACTTTGCGAGAGCGCTCTTTTGATTGGGCCGAGACGCTCGGATTATGCATAGCAGCAGATGTAGCCACGGGGATTGGTCAGACACCGTATAAACCTATATATTTAGTAAAAAAGAAAAACAATAAGGCGAATCGTAGTTGTGATAGTCTTATATATGTCGCACGTTGTTATTGTCACTTATTGAGCTCTGCAGTTCTAATGGTGTCTTGAGGTGTTTCCAACACGAGACGACGATGCATCGGGAAATTGTACAAAAACTTTCCGACTTTTCAGCTTTTTTAAGCTCAAAAGTGAAAAAGTGAAAAAGCTGAACTTGGTCATGCTGGACAAATGACAAAAAAGTGTAAAAGCTGTAAATGTTGCATAAGTTAGTACACCACTACTAGTATACGAGAAGTTCATGTGCATAATAGTTTATGAAATGATTGACAAAGGATCAATTCCGAGCATCAAGACCCCCATTACCTTCCAGGTCTGCTGGAAGGAATCCTTCATTATTGGCTTTTGGACTTTTTGGACTTTTTTACGCTTTTACATTTTTTCAACTTTTTTTGCAGCGGTCAAAGGCAGCTTATGGCAAAACGTAGGTTACTTGTCAGCTTTTTCACTTAATGAAACTTTTCTAAATTTTTTCAGCTTTTTGGGCTCTTACGAGCTCGTACGAGCTCGTACGAGCCCAAAAAGTTTGCTGCAGGGTTGCCGATGTGCTTGCTTCATCAACCGCTGCTGTTACAATGTGGCGCGAGACCCAAAGTACTTGAATGGTATGGCTCGAATAGATCGCGTGCATTATCTGATGAGGTTTGGGTTCACACTCTTCGCATATACTATTGTTGGAATTGAGGGGGATCGAAGCTCGGAGCACCGGAGCTCGGAAAACGGAACCGTACACAGCATCCCGGGCCGAATTCCACTTTACGACGCCTCCTTTTATCTCGTTTCCTACCTTCTCCTCTTTCTCAAATCTCCTGCATAGATCCTCAATTCTCCATTACAATCGCTCCGATTCCGACGAACGCCATCCGGACAAGCGCCTTATCGATCTCGCGCACCATTTTCCCGACTTCAATTTCTATTCAAAAACGTCATATGTTTATTGCATCTATTTGCTCGTCGTGTTGCTTCCACAGTCTGCGCTTCAACACAGTCTGCGCTTCAGTACTCCTGTAAACTACAAAACCCCTATAGGACATTTTGTGTTTGTGTATTTAAACGTGTTAGTTATGCCTTGTGAATCTATCGACTTTTATCTGTTCTATCCTGTGTGCTCTGCTCACGTCCCTTAGTCGATCCTCCAGCTCTTCTGCCTCGCCTTCTCCGCCTTTCGGCTCCGTAACCTCGGGCATCGCACTTCGACCCCTTTCTGGTCTTCAAAGTCTTCGCGCCGCCCTAATCGTATCAACTATGACAGTGATTCTCCTCGCAACAGAACTGGAGACGCAAGTGTTTCTACACCTCATCAGATCGGTAGAGAGGGCCCCTGCCAGTGGGAGACAGCGATTCTCGGCCTTGTAGGTGGCATTAGGTGCCAGTGGCCGAATTGCGGGGCAGCCAAGTGACACACTAGTCAGGCTAGCCCCGGGAGACACGGGTGGCGGCTCTGGAACCACAACGACATTTTCCAAAAGAGAAGTGATTAATACCATGTTCGTACCACGTACCACTAGTCTGAGTGGTAGGCCGAGTGTGATACCTCTTTCCCAAGGGGCGAGGTTTAGTCTACATCGTTCTTACAAGTTGCGTCCACTTTTTTTGCCACACCCTATCTATGACGCCTGACGGAATCAATAACGTGGTGTGATAAGGGGAATGACTTCTGATCCACTGGCACGTCATCGTGACATTGACATGTCTACCCAACGCAGCCACTTGCCGCGCACCTCGGGCGTACGATCATCCACGGACCACGTATATGGGCGGCCCATTCTTACCACGTATGGCCGTATTCGAGCTCACAGGCCTATTTTATGGCGGCGCGGTAATGATGGGACTGCCGCATTTACTTAAGTGATGAAACCGCGACTTGCCGACTGCCGACAAATTACAATGCGCATCGTATCAAAACGTGTTTGATACGAGATCGCATTTGAGCATCGTTCGTTTTATGTGTAAAAAAACCTTTCCATCTGTATGCAGATCAACTAGACAAACCTATTCTAGGACGACGAAATGAGAGCTTGTCCAAGTCAGTTTGAAGTAGCAAGGTGAGCTCACAAAATCCTGGCGCCAAGAGAGCCGAGTCTCAGTCATGCCTGTTGCTTCCACACTGCTGGTGAGCTACTATTGCATGAATCTCATAGTGCCTGACAATATGATCCAAAATGACCTGTCCCGACCATATGCGTTATGAGCAATTCTAGTTATTCTACTGTACTACTATTCGGTAGTCGGTACTACTAACCCTGACAACAGCAAACAGAGGTTGAAATTTCCTGCTGCTGGACTGTCCAGTGACGCTTTGGAAATACAGCAAAGATGCCGCTTTACTGTCACGTACAGTGTGGCGGAAAATCAAGCCAAACGAGCACGGGCAATACCGTGGGAACGTTGTTCCTTAGTGGAGCCTGGATGTTGATGCATTGATGTTTCAGGGCGATGATGTGCATGTGAAAAATGAAGGCACCGTAACTGCGCCAAGGGCTCCGCGGGTTTGGGTTCAACGTTCAACCCTCTTATCCGCTCTTCCGAGGGCCTCGCACATAAGCAAACATGCCCATCCCCTACTAAGAATAACTCACTACATTGGCCGTGACTTCCCATCAAACATGAAATCCCTTTCTTGTCAGTGGTAATCACGAATGAGGGGTTCCAGCTCCGATCGTAATTCCAGCCGTGGCACTCAAACTTGACCCCCAAACTTACACCCGAACTCACAACAACTATCACTAACCACCAGTAAAACCGAGATCCACCGTGTGAACGGTGTGATTCTGACGCCTTGGTTTTTATGTCCACGACGAAACACCTCGACACTATCAATTATTCCTAGGGGGATCTAAGTTGTAGTAGAGCAGGCCCATTGTCAGATGACCCCTTTGCAGTTACTGAATCTCCGATCCAGGTAAGGCATCATGAGGTCAGTGGTCACCACATTTCGTTCGAATGGCCATTTGCATTGGTCCATGTGCATTACTTGACCAGGATACAAAACCCGCCTTGCTCATGCTTTCAGCGAGGAGAAAACGTATCTGTGGTGCTCCTAACCCAAAGGAATTTCTCTCTTCCGGGTGTGGCGAATACAAGGCACGTCAAGACTCTCAGGCTTGGGGAAGCCATATGCTGGAATGGCGTTCGAAGTTTTGTCTTTGCTTGATATGGTTTACCGGACAGGTATTAAGTTCCCAGCGGTGATTACCGAGGAATGATCGATGATATGCTAATGGGGCTGCGTTTCTCTCATGCGCGTATACATCGGAGCCAAGAACGAACTAGTCTGAGCGGCCTAACACCTCGCCGCGCACCACTGTCTTCCCCTCATTGATAAGGCACTTCGAATGAGATGGTACGTTATCTAACGCTGGCAGTGCCCCAGTGATCCAACAAGGCTAAATCTCAGTCCCATCATATCATCAACGAACTCGTTCTTCTCTTCGTTGATCACATCACGACTTCCCTTATTGGTACCTTCGCTTTCTACTCGGTATTTTTTGCGATGCAACTGTGCGAAGGGCTGTAGTACTTCCATATGGCCTGCCATAGTTTGCCATATGTGTACTAGTACTACCATATGCCAGGAACTGGGACGAAGAGGCCCGGAACCACAGCAACTCAGAAGCGAAGAACTTATCGTCGTGGCATCCTGTTCCTGTTCCGGGTGAACCATGTCAACGCCGCTAAATTGAACGCCCCTGTAGTGCCGGCAGACGCTTGACGTTTATGGAACATGAGCACCCGATTTCATAAGAGGGACCGGATCATGACTTAGGATGCGACACCTCGAGATAAGGCGTGAATACATGGATGCAAAAACATAGCATCAAAACGTGTGAGTTTGGACACATCCTAGCCTTTGTGATGACAGGAGCCTATGTGGGAGGTCGAACAACCCCCCTCGATGCCATGCTGCAGAAGCACCGTAGTATTGTACTGGGTGTGCGGAGTTCAAGTTAGTACGTGTCGATAGTCAATCAACTGGTTTTCACGGCGTCCGTCACGTTATCGGTAAATAAGGTTCATAAGGATAACTAAGAATGATCAAAACTCAGTAGAGGCTGTGTGTTGCGTATGCTAATGTCACGGTCTATGGCTGTTGGGACGCCTGGTGTCACCGTTTCTATCCGGAATCAACCGTGCATCTCGGGCTGCCAGTGGGCGCCCGCCATATGCTACTACTTGCTTCTTCATTCCCACATGTTTGATGGCACATACCGCTCGCTCCCGGCGCATGAATTCAGAGATTATGAGTACGGCTGTCCGCAGCCTGTGCTTGAGCGCCCGCCGGGATTGTGCGGCTGCTGCCAGACTGCCAGTGCGAGCTGCGAGGCCCGCGAGAATCGACATTATTTCGTAATAATGACCCTGTAAATACAACTGTGGTGAAGGCTACATCCGACCTTTTGTTCAAAATTCATCTAGGCAAATCCATTCGCTCGTCCCCTTGGCATGATTAAGTACGTCTCTGGCTCAAGAAAAGTCTCATTCAAGGTAGACTCGGATGGAAACTTCACAGCCAGATAAAGTTGCGCGCGACAGTTTCGAACGCACACTTTGATGTTCTTGCCCGAGCCTAGCATGGCATAATAGATGACTGTCTACGACTCTCAGGTTACCAGTGTGTGCTGTGGCCCACCCTATTGACAATCTGCTTGTGCATAATTAACTTGTCAAATCACTTCATTTTTTTCCCCAATTTTTACTTCAGATCTTGCACACCTTGCTATAAATTTCCATGATTTTGTTTTTCATGAATAAAAAGGTCAAAATGGTGCAAAAGTAGCAAAACCATATATTTGTCATTGTAATCATCAGAGCATACTATCCTGAGTTTCCTGACATCCAGTTGATTTGAAAAAAATCATGCTTCACCACAGACATCTTGGCATTCTATATACTGATTTACATGAAGATTTGGGGAGTTTTGAGCAATGTTACAGGGTAGGGGCTATGAAAAGAAGGGTGTCAATAGGTGATACCAAAAGCATGAAAGCCTTGACCCTTCCAGCATGATGATTTGATGAACACATTCAGATTTGGCTCCATAAAAATTGTGGAGCCTCAGACTCTCAGTGGAATTGAGTGGATATTTACAGGTTATAAAATGAAGTTGATGTGAGAGGAGTGAGTGCTTGGTGTGCTAAAAATCCTTCCCAGTTTTTTGTCAATAGATGGGCTATTGCTAACTGTACTACTAGGTTGCCTTCAAGTTGTCACCACCCACTCTACTAGTAGTCTAGTACCTGGTACTAGTAAAACAAGTGTGCTTCATTGACCATCTCATTCAGCACTGACCAAGATGATAGTACAATGTGGTTTGTCACTTCCCCTGAAACGACAGAACGAAATGTTTTGTCCATGTATGCACCAAAGAATTAGGCTGGCTCGCCAAGCCATAATGACTCCAGCGAGCTACACTGATGCCATATGCACCACAGAGCCAGTGACTCACTGGCATACATTTTTCGGTCAGATCAATACAACGGCTTGGCGCATGAGGGAAATACTAGTAGGCACACGACAACATCTTTATGCATTGGCGATGGTTGTTATCGGCCATCCTCATTCCATCGAAACGATTCAGGACCTCTAGTGCCGGTGTACGTTGGTGGCTTGGTGCTATTTGGCGCTCACTCACGCCGCGCCCCGTCCATTCCGAGAAACACTGCCTAATCAAGAAAGCAGTCATCATCATCTAATAGAGCAACGCCGACAAGAACGCACTGTAAAGACCTTGAATCTCAGATGCTTCTGTCACTATTCATTTCGGTTCGTATTGTTATTGGGGAGAATAACACCCCATCACGATGTAATGATAGATTTTTGCAAAAAGTACAAAAAACGATACAGCAGGTCGACAACAAGCATCCAGTCGCGTCAGCATATGTATATCACAGAGTCGGTGGGTACCGTTGCAAGCGGGAAGGGCAGTGGAGGCAGAGCGGCATGACAAGACCATCTATAGAATGTTACGGAAATGGGAGGTGGGCGCAGCCCTGAAAACATCAAGCGAGCGAGGCAATAAATGCAAACCTATGGCAATGCTCGGCAACATGCCACACAGACTAACGTAGCGAGCAAAGCCCATCGGGTGGCAGCCGCTTCAGAGGTTTGAAGCAAAGGTTTAAGTGATCCAATGGAGGAGAAAGTAGATTACACAAGGAGACAAGATGCCTTTTCGAGCTACGGGCTGCGAGAACGATACGATACGGACGCTGAGGGAGAGTGAGTAGATCATGCGGGAGTGTCGGGGTTGGCTGCTGCTCACCTGCCGGAGTTGTGGCAGAGGGAAGCCATGATTGTATTTGGGGTAGCGGCTCTCCACGAGAAGGCGTTTGTGAACTTTCCGTCCGGGAAAGCAAAGGGGCGATAGATGGGTGATTATATTGATGCGGTGGCAGTGAACTGGCGGGAGGCACTGCATTGTGTTGGGGTGGCGATGTACGCACTTTGAGCGATGATGTAGCAAGGGGACCACGCTTGTGGGGAAACTGCTCGGGCCTTGCGCGATTGTGTGTACGCTCGAACAGTCCACACTTATTGCAAAGCTGTAATAGTGATGGCATTAAGCGACAATACACAGGGTGTCCACTATGTACTGACCACCTTGCCAGGGTTTAGGCTGGATCTCCTCCAGGTAGACGTATCGGTAGTGCAACAGTTGAAACACCGTCTGCGAACCCTGTCGTTCAATTTAGTTGTAGCATCATCCGTGTATATGGCGTTGAACGGCTGCTGTCCGGGGTAGTGGCTAGGAATTTCATGAGCACCACTGGATATCTGTGTTGGCACTACATGTGCGGTGGGAAGATATGCTGCAGAACGCGTAGGGCCTTCATGGGTGGGAGGATAGTGAAGTTCTGTCCGTGGTTGGACACGATATAAGGACTCCGTGTGACATGAAGATTGCTGGTAATATGAACGTGAGCGCTCAGACTCAGCACCTGAATAGCAGACGTCGCCATTATATGGGGCGGCAACATGAATACTTTGAACCGAACCTCGTCTGGTTGGTGCAGGCGATGACACGGAGGAACGATCAAGGGAAGAAGAGGAAAGTGAAGGTGACTGGGGTAGTGTTGCAATTGGTGGGGGAGGGGACGGCTGAACGTGTACAGCATTTGCAAGACGGCCATCACTGTAACAATGGACTGACTCGGAGAAATATTAACGTTTATAAAACACTTACCTGGCGACATAAGGAGAGGCTTCGATACGGCGAGACATTTCTTCTACTTTGGGGAGAGAGTCGTGTGACTCCGGTGGTGGGTTTGAGGCGCTACGTGGAGAGACTCGGCTCTCGATTTTTGATCTAATATCTGGCAATGGGGACTTGAGTAGAAGGAGGAAGGGCAATAATTTGAATTAGAAAAACGAAGGCTAAAAGGGAGGTACAAGGTACCTTTGGGTAAGTAGATACTGTTGTGTGTTCGCCGGAGTGGGGATGATCGTGATGAAGTGAACGAGATGTGTCCTTACGATCGACAGATCCGAGATCGGGTAGAATAGGAGGCGGTGGTGAGAGACGAGCGCCGGTTGACCGACGAATTGATATGGCCAGTGACTGGTCGGCGGGTGAACGTGGACTGTAGAATGAAGAGGAGAAGGAAAAGGTGAGCACTGATTCCGTTCAGGTCTCTGGAGGTTATAAGGACTTACCACATCGTTTATGGCTGTCCGCCCAAGAGGAGGCAGGTCTGATGGTGATGGAGGGAAGCCAACCTAGCAAGAAGTGGGCGGCGGCCGCAGAAACCGCGGAAGGATTAGAAAGGAACCCCGGGCGCGTACCGCTCGTCTGAAACTTGTGGAGGGGAGAGAGGGGAGCCAGTAAGTGAAGTGACTTAGGGTTATTCCCTCTCGGTTCCAGGTTGGGAGCTTTCATGGGCCACAAGTTTGGCGACACGGCCGGAGGAAGTTACCACTGCAGCGCATCCTATTGACGTTGACATTTTAATTGCGTGACACCGCGGCCTTGCTTCGGATCACAGCATTTCCCCCAGAATCCTTCCCAGTTGCATATTTCGGCGCTCCCCGCGAATGGCTCGCAATTCCCAGGGTGCAGGTGTCTTGCGCCCAGTAGAAAGTCACTTGTAAGCAGCAAACGACTTGGGTGGAACTTACATGGACTTCCTACAGTATTCATTGCCACCCTTGTGTGAATTTTGAGTTTAGTTTTCAGGCCAGCCGCGAGCAAGAGTAAGTTAGCAGCTTGGCGAAATGGCGGCGGGCGCTTCAAGTTGGTCGGCGCTCGGCTGTGCCGGATCCATCAGGAAAACGGGAATTAGCTTAATCACCTTATCATGTCCTTAACATGCATAAAATTCTAATTTTTCCTTAAATTTTCCTTAACCGATTTAAGAATGATTAAGACATCTAATCTCATTTATTAAGTACTGCATTAAGCCACTACTAAGGCAAGTGCAGTACCAGTAAGGAAACAGAGAGAAAGAAAAAGTGTTAGTATCCGACTCATTTATGATGCCGAACACGTCCTCAACACAACCTAAGTATCCTTGGCCTTTGTCCACCATATCCATAGCCTATATTCACTTATCAATTGCATTACTTGGTGGAGGGCCTGGGGGACAAAGACATGGCTGGTGTGTTGTGATCTTGAGACCACCAGATGGGTCTTTGCATGCCTGGTATGTAGCCTGGCAATTGAGGTGGGTGGATATGGACTGGGGTTTCTGACAAGATGGCAAGCCCAACGATGTTGCTGGTCCCAGCTGATGGGGGGGCTGAGGTGAGTATGTCCACCTGCACAAGCAGGAGTAGAATGTGTCAATAAAACATGCCTCAATCTGAAGAGGCACCACATACCGAAAGTCCCCTAATGCCAAATGCATGTTTGACTTTTGAAGATTGTGCAATTCCAACTCCATCACTGCCATTATTGTTGTCATTGGTGATGTCAATTGAACGGCATCCAGACTTGCACATCTTAGGCTGGGTGGAGTCGCCACTAGTGGAAGTAGCGGATGAATTGATGGATGCGCAGCAGATTACTTGAAAAACCATTATCGAGCTTGTGTTGAGGGATTGAGAGATGTGGCACAAATGATGGGTGAAGTGGTAAGAATGACAGTAAAACCGTGTGAACAAGTGTGATGCAAATGACATGACACAAATATAGTGCGGCACGAACAACAGTGCCACACAAAAGGTGGTAAAGTGACACAATGAAAAGAAAGAATTGGAATTGATATTCAGTATGGCAGTGTTCCTGGGCTGGGGTTTAATATGTTGAAGCGCCCATGTCATCACAAGGGAAATGCACTCTTTGACTCATGAATGGCGACAGCCTCGACCTTTGAGAAGTAGATACTCCTGAATGTCATCAACCTCATTCTTATTCTTGCTGAAAATGATGACTGGGGGAGCCATCTTCTGTAAGCATTCAAGCAGATAGACTATCTTTACCTCCTGTTTGACATATTCGACAACCTGCAGGACGTTGAGGTTGGCAGCACCCACCCAACTGACATTGACAAGTACAGGACAGATGAGAGATTTCTGTGCAAAATCTTGGATCTTCTGAGGCATTGTGGTGGAGAAAAGCATCATTTGCCTTTGGTGCTGTAAAAGAGACATCAAAATTGCCATCAACAACAGGTGCAGATTTAGTTACCTTGAAAAAGCTCATAATATTTCGTACATCACCCTTGAAGTCGAGATCAACCATTCTGTCGGCCTCGTCCATACAGAAGTACTTACAACTGTCAAGGTTAATTTTCCTCTTCTCCAACATGTCAATTATGCACCCAGGAGTTGCAACCATGATGTGAATTCCTTTGTTGGTCAGAATGCAGTTTCAAAGGCATGGTGATCTATATACTTGTTGACATAATTTGAATCAAAGTTGTCCAGCGAGTCATGGAGAGTCCAATGTTGAGGGATGGGTGTTGGTCCGTAAACCCCAATAAGATGTGCAGCTTGCATGATGGAATCAGTATGGATGATCCCTTTGAAAGGTGTCTCATCATCGTGGAGATCCGGCTTCATGATCCACATTCTTGTTTTCTTGTCAGGTTCATCACCAACATGAGAGTACCAATGGACCAGTGCACATGGATATGTGGTACCATGATAGAAAATTGACAAGAAGAGCCAAATGCAAGCAATGTTGAGACTGCGCATACCTTTCAACAATTCATCGGTTACTGCAAATACACAGTCATCTTGGCGAGGGCCATTGTGCCAAGTGGGAACAGCTCAGATTTGCTCATGTCACATCCCACCAATGCCACTGAGATCACTGGGAGTGGAAAGTTGCACTGATGGATCTATGAACACAGATCTTTTCATGAAATTCAGGGAGATTGGCATCTGATGGCAGTGACTCTTGGTGGAGCTGGTCATACAGGAATTTGTGGATGAGTAGGGGGAGATGTGGCCGTTTATACATCTCAGCAAGAGCAGTAGCTGTACATGCTTTACCTAGAAGAACAGCATTAATGGGTAAGTGAAAACTGCAATAATCAATTACACACCCTTGGCCTTCCCCAACTTGGTAAATGTGAGGGTCCATGGTCCAGGAACATCACTTCCATATTCATCATGATTGGGATCACCGCTATTCTGATTGTGGTCATTATGAGGAATTTGCAAGACTTGTGGCTCTTTGACTTGGAGGATGGTGAGCCTTGTAATGAAAATATAGAATGAAATACAGCTTATGGTCTTGGCATGTTGACATTATTGCCTGTAAAACATTGCCATCCAGCATGCCTCGTGCTGTGAAGTTGGCATGGGATGCAGCAATTTTGTCAAGTTGCTGGTTGGTCAATAACATCTGGTCGAGGGCTTCATACCGATTTGAGCATCTTCACGGCTCCTTGACAGCCTTGATATGCTTCGACTCTGTGATTGAAGAGCATAAGCCATTAGGAGCTCCATACTCTTGGATTATATGGGCATAGTGAACAAGTGAATGTTGATGGGGTAGACCAAATCCGCTAGGGCGAACTCCACATTCTTGAAAAACCATCTGATATTTATGAAGGTGTTTGAGAGCGTCATCCAATTGCTGAAGAGATGTTGAATCTAGAACGTTCTGGCAAAAAATATAACAGAACTCAAGGAACACCTGGAGTGTCTGCACCATCTCATCTGGAACGTGACCTGATATTGCAGGTAGATAAACCTGTAAAAATATGTTCTGAGTGTCACTAGGATCAGTATGAATTCAGAAGACAAACCTTCATTAATGCCTTAGAATCATCGCCAGTCCATTGCTTGAATCCTTGCCCTTGTGGAAATCGTTGAATTCCAGAGAATGGGGCAACAATTGTGATTCTGAAAAGGAGTCAACTGTCGTATATTGATGAATTTTCCATGGACTGTTTGTCAATGTCATCTAAAATTTTTGCTGCAGGTTTTTTTCCATGGTGATGCTCAAGATACTCCTAGATCCACGTAACAAGGTGATCCTTAAATGTACCTTTGATTAACTGGTGAAGAATATCAGAAGACACAAGCTCATGAATATCTGCACATGGAAAATCATTGGTAAAGGGCTAAAAAGAAAAAAAGGTCAGCCAAATGTATAGACCCAACCAGCACAAGTTGGGGGTAGATGTTCATGGATCGGCATGTAAGCAACTGACAGTAGCTGAACAATTCAGAGCAATGCACAGTGCCCATATCAGCCAAGCCAGAATAAGTGGGAGACAGGGTAAGTCCAGTGGTACTACAATTTGAGGCAGAAACATATATGGAAAAAACGTACTATAACATTACCAACAAGGCCATAGTCATCCCATAAGTCACCCAACTCAAATTCTTTCACCAACATTTTGGTATGTTCACAACTACATAGCACATTTCCAACACAAGAGTTGTCTAGATCATTGAGTCTTGCTGTGCACCTAGTTAGACATAAGCAAGAGGGGGGAAAGTGAGAAACAAAAACAAACTTAGGGCACCAGCCCTGCATGATGCAACACAGAAGCACTTGCTCTGGGTAGTCTGCAATATTCAGGCCTATACCATATACAGCTTGCCTGAAGTGTCCATCACAACAACGAATGACATCAGGTGTTGTCATTCCTGGCTTCAACAATGCTAAGATGGATGACATTGATGAATGGAAGAGCTGTCTTCAGAATTTTTGGAAACAAGGATCTTTCAAGTGTTCTTTTGTAGCTATAGAGTCACATTAAACAGACATTGAAGACTAGAATATGTCAAGAAAACTCACTTTTAGGGATCGCTAGAAAGGCAATAATGGCAACACTATCACGATGAACACATCGGACATTGTTGTGGATATTACCAATAGATAAGTATACTGGATAGTACTCATTATTTCCCATGGCAACTGAAACTGTAGTCTTGTTGCTGCCAAGAATGATCGGAACAAAGTATGAGCCATGTGTTTTGGGATCTTCAGCAATCAAGTCCTAAAAACCTTCATTAGA
>QFEZ01001022.1:0-15440 GCA_003316425.1 Russula lepida
TCTGCCCATTCAAGGTTCCGCTGTCCCCTGTGAGCGCGTGTTCTCTTCAAGTGCTATCACAGATGCTGCATGTCGAAACAAAATATCCCTGGAGTTGATGGAGGCATTACAGATACTTAAATTTGCTCTGAAGAAACGCCGGCTCATTTTCACAGAGGGAATGGCAAAAGAAGCTGAACTGAAGGTGCTTGAGGAGGCGGATAGCTGTCCTGAAGATGCAGATTCATTTGCATGAGAATTACACAACCTTCTAAATAGAGTCTAAAATTGGACTACAGAATACTCATTACACTAGTCTTGATGTGACAATGTGCAACATGTGCAGATTATTGGTGTATCGTGCAAGAGCACGTCTTGGTGGGATGGGAATTATGGGATTTCCTTTTTTGACCTGTAAACCGTGACTTGAACCGTTTGAACCATGAAACCGAGTCATATAACCGGTTCCTTGAGCCAAACCAATGGTAAACCGACCGGGGAACTACCCAAACCGTACGAAGTGAGACCAAACCGGACCAAACCGGACCAGAACAACACTAGTGCGAAAGGGGTCCAGCATTGAGGAATAGAATTCAGGGTCCATCGCGTGAGTCTTCCCAGCCTTTCTGTCGGTCTCGTCATACTCATGGTCCACGCCAAAAAAAACCGGTTCACACGCTTGAGTGAGCTGCTCTAACTCATCTGGAGTAGCATTAGCTAGATTGATGTGTCTGTAGACAAGAGTGTCAGCGAACTTGAGACTCTTCGCACTGAGAAAGAAGGTTAGGGGTCCACAGCGAACCTAGCGGCGTGGCCATCCTTGGCGAGCTTGTAAAAGAGTGAGAAAAAAGAATCGGGAATTCGGAGCGTCCCACTTATGTAGGGTGGCTTGTCGACAATCGACAGTCGCAATGATGTGAGTAGTTGTTGGTTGCGGGACTGTCTCCAGTCAGGGTTGTATTCCATTAGCCTGTTTAGTCTGTTCTTCACCCAGGAGATTTCGAGTGACCTCAGCAGAAAGGAGGCGAACGGCAAAGCCCGGAACTGATCGGCATTGCTTGTGTCAGTTTGTCTTCGCACTTCTATAGGTTACCTGCCAGCCACGTCACGACATTTGGAGATCTTTGACAAATTCAAGATTCAAGACATAAAACTTTGGCATCTCTCTATGCACAAGAAACAATCCCATGCTCCTGACTCGGACCCACTGACAGCGCTTTGCACTACAGTTGTATGTCAGTAGATTCAGTTAACGCTTACTTAACGATGTCAGGAAGCAAATGGAGAAAATTAACATGGCTTAACAGACACGTAAAGGAGAGGGCAGAGATACTAGTACACTCTTTGTCATTGAGTCTTTGATTTCCTAGATCATAGAGTCAGGAAGCCTCTTGATATGAGAAGGGATTGCACGGCGGAAATATTCAGGACGGGTTCATAGAGTGAGGGACTCAATACCAATTTATTTATTTTGGTGTAACATGCAAGTCGATGCTACACCATGCTCCATTGGACTTGAATGAGCTTCCAGTGTGATACGGAGAGTAACTAATAATGCATAAAAATGCTGTATTTGTTCTGTGTTGTCATTACACTTCTGTGGTGCGATTCCAGGTAACCCAAGGATAGTTGACTCTACCTCTATACTTACAAACCCGGCAAAAGGAAGCGGAGCTCTTTTCGACCAAACCACCTTGGTTCAACCTGGATTGGCTGTGCCAGAAACGCTTAGGGTATGGAGAAGCTTACACGACGTCTTGGCAAACTTCTGTCCAAGTTCACATCAGAACGGTAAAGTCTTCGCTAGACCACGATCCGAGATTTACTGAAATGGTTCGGCAGGCTTCCTGAGTTGGAGGAAGAACTCAAAAAGCTGCTGGATCGGACCACTCAGGACCTTTCGCGTCTCCCAAGCCCAGCATCGTCTGAGCCTGTTGGGGAGATCCTGCGACTGATTGATTCGTTTGCGTGATCCATTGATTACCTTGTCGAAGGCACTTCAGATGACGATTGTCTGATACAATCACTTCGTGAACCAGGAAGGAGCTTCAAGAAGGCAATAAGTCAAACAGCACCCGATTTCCGTCCACTCGCTCACCCCAAGATAATCTGAAAAGGCGATTAAGCAGCCGGCAATACCTCAGGCTCCCGCGTTTATTTCCTCAAGGGTGAAGAAGAGTAGCAAGACCAGACCAGTTCCGGTGACACTACTTACATCGAAGATATTATGAAGAGGGCGAAATTGTAAGGATGCATAATCGGCTCGATTCTGCGCTTAGTTTGGATTCCATCATGGCCATTACTCGGGAACTTCTAAACAGTCGAAAAGAGATAGTGGTCCATGATGGCTCGGTTATATAAGGGTTACCAATAAACCCAAAATGAGAAAAATGGGTCTCTACTGTATTAACGAGTGAAAGCTCGATTGCCGTACTATACAAATTGTTAGATCTAGAGGTCCCTGGAGGCATGTTGTTTTCTCAGTACAATCTACGACAGAATACTCTACTAACAGATGGAAATAGAGGTCGGATAAGCGCCACATGACGTTGTAAATCTCAGGCGGATGGAAGTTCTAAATGGCTAATTCGAGGGTTGTATGTATGTCTGATGGCTGAAATTGTCTGCTGGTATCATCGATACCCATCTTGGTAGGCATTGTGAACTAAACGTTGCTGTACTGTATTATAACCATGTTCGATTGGCCGGAGCCAAAAAGGATCGACACCAGCCAGTTTCGAACCGGCACCCCTAAAGGGAGTAGATTTCTAATCTACCGCGTCGCTAGCCATTTGGCTAGTAATCTAGTGGTATTGCATGAAAGGAACTTACATATACTCGCTTTTCTCTTTTCGCATAACATGGCCGCAGCTGCAAATCCATCAGTGTTTAATGCATTAAATGTGATAGAAGTACTAACAGAGGACAGTGATCCATCAAGATCACTCGTACTAGTAATGTCAAATGCGGTATTATTAGCAGCGGTAATATAGAGACGGAGTGTCCAGAGCTCAACGCAAACTAGAACTAATAATAATGTATCCGCATTAATACTGCAGATTGTCGACCATCACTGGTACGCCTCGGCCCTAAAGGTGGGTCAAACTCGATGCTGTAGGCGGTCCCCTGTTTTAGTACACGTCACCGGTTCAAACCCGAGCCACGCATGCTCTGGTAGACTGGGCTGCCCTCAGGACTACTCCTATCGTATCTGACAACCGTGACAGGGGTCTCAGATACAACGACATACCAAAAGGGAAAACAGAGCCCCAGTTGGTATGAGAATTATGACGAAAATATTCAAGATGATAGTTGCAGGACTCGATAGCCAACTAATTATTTACTTTTTTGCTATAACATTTCATTTGGCCTATTGGATAATGTGGAGTAGCCATTGGTGCAGAAAAAAACTGTATTGCATCAAAGCCTTCTTGTCCTGGTTTGATTCCATAGGCAAAAAGCCAAAAAGGTATTGACAGCAGCCAGTTTCGAACCGGCACCACTAAAGGGAATAGATTTCTAATCTATTGCATCTCTAACCACTTGGCTAGTTGTCTGGTGGCAGTGTATGAAGTGTACTGCATATACGCGCTCTTCTCTTTTTCCATACTAGATGCCAACAGCTACAAATCCGCTGGTGTTTGTTTTTAAAGTGGAAGTGGTGGTGGAATAGCAGAGGACGATGTGAGTGCCGCATGATGTCATAAATCAATTGAGACTAGGGCAGATGGAAGTGTTCTTGAAGAAGGATAGACCATTGGACAGGAAGGTCACCGAAGGTGGGGCAGTCACTCTATGGTTGGGCTTGTAGAGGGCATATGGGATTACTTGGTGAAAAATGTTCAAGCCGGGGTTGATAGAATGGGGAACTTAATACACTTTTTTTGCTATGACATACAATTATTTGGTCTATTGAATGATACGAGGTAGCCATGAGATGAGTGCAACAAAAGCTGTACTGTATTGCAATCAAAGTCCATAGGCCGAAGCCAAAAAGGAATCAACACCAGCCAGTTTCGAACCGGCACCTCCAAACGGAGACAGATTTCTAATCTGTCGCGTCGCTGGCCACTTTGCTACTTGTCTGGTGCTAAGGGAAGGCATATGTATACTCAGTTTCCTCTTTTCCCTGACATGCTAACATTGCCACATCCGCGGGTGTTTGACCATTACAATGCATTAAGAATTTTTTTTGGAAAGCAATATATTCAGTTGTCTTTAAACTACTCAATATGTGCTAAATAATGAATGAAGTTATATCGGCCCTATTTAGCGCACTATAGCTAGCTCGGGGTTCTCGGGCTGGAGGAGCATTATACATAACATCGTAAATCAATTGGAGGAGAATCGATTCATCGAATCGATCAAGGTCAAACGCGGTAAACCCAGCTCACGCATGAATGCCGTTTACATGGGGCTAGATGCTTGGCTAGGTGAGTTGGAGGCTTGACAGCAGCAGGCCATGCTTCTCGCCTTGGACCACACCGTCTCAACTAAATGTGACCGTCTCTCAGTCTTTCACCCCATTCGGAAAACTGGGTGGGACAGGACCGACGGGTGCTAGGACCAGGGCTTTGGCTTCCGCGTTGCTTCCACTCAACCTGTTTCGTGCTCCTCGGTGTTTCAGAATGCGGCGTGTTATTCCAATTTTCTTTGCTTCACATTCCTTTTGGCTGATCAGCAATGCCTTCGTTGATATTGTAACGGCCATGCCCTTGTCAGTTTTATAGTGGCCCACCTCAATCGGGTCAGCAAGCGGGCTTCTCTAGCGATTCTCTCGCTTCTTATGGAGCATCACTGGTAGTTAATCCTGAAATAAAAGTGACGGACTCTTACCCAGCGCATTTCCAGATCATCTGGGGAAAATTTAACCAGTGAAAATTTAGTCATCTATTTTGCTATCTTTACTCGATGTGTCATCGATTACGCTGCCAAAGGAGTCTTTCTTCAGTGCACCGGTAATGGAGTGAGGCCTATGCCACCTGGAGAAGGTCACCTAGGCTAGTGGGAAGAAATATCAGTAGCCGTCCGTCTCCCTTGCGTTGATACTGAGGGCGCTAAATGCATGTACATGTCAGGGTTGACGCCGGCTGACGAGGCCGTAGTGCGGACCATGCGGACCCTTACGTGATCATAGGTACGGACTGCAGAAGCTCTGCCACTACCAGTCTATCACGCAATTATGAAGAGGAAAAGCGTCCAAAGCCATTACTCGACAGCTGACCTCTGATATAGCATTTCCGCAACCGCCAGCATGTGTTACATGAGTATTACAGTACATGCCGCGCCGAGCGTCATCATCCACCGTTGGGACGACTTCGATCTTCTCAGAGCGCTTAGCCTGTCGCTTCTCCGGTTTCTGCACACCTTCGGGATTTTCCTGCAGGATTGTATTGCGAGATCGTCGTTCGGCCAAACTTATAAGCTCACCGAGGCTCGGCACCTGGCACGGGTATTGCCGAAGTGATGGGAGGGGTTATCTATCTCTCGAATCGCCAATTCACTGAATAGCATTTTCTCCCACTCAACTATTGCCAACATGGCCGATGAAAAACGCTCCGTGCCCACTTCTTCCCGAACACTTAGTATTGATGCCGGCGCACCTCAAGTCTCCTCGACGATGTTAGCCAACGTACCTTCCCCGCCCCAGATCCAAAGTAAACATAGACATAGAGGTAGCTTAACCCCTTTGGGTCTGCGGGGCTTTTTCCGTGTTAAAATTGGTGCGGGCATTTTGCGTGATATACGTGCCCGCGCCCCGTGGTACTGGAGCGACTGGAAAGATGCGTGGAATTACAGAGTGCTCCCTGCGACTGCCCTCGTTTTCTTCGCAAAGTACGTTTTATCATCGTCATCATCGTTCCCTTTTTCCATTTTTGGTGCCTTGAGGTTCGGAGTCTCCGGATCATTGACCATCACGTTGTCAGTGTGCTCCCTGGCATCGCTTTCTCTTTGCACTTGATAGAGTCTACACAACAATATGGCGTGACCGAAGTCCTTCTCTCCTCCTTCATGGCGTCCTTTATTTTCTCCGTCATTGGGGCCCAGCCTTTGTGTATTGCTGGCGTGACAGGTCTGTATATCCCCATTTGTACGCCGGCCAGCGACCCACATTTTTTTAAGGTCCCATTACTATTTTGAACCAGACCATCTTCAGAATACTTGAAGGTCGGACCGATTCGCCCAATTACTTGCACTTTATGGGCTGGGTCTACCTATGGGGTGCCATAATCCACTGGATTACAGCTCTGCTCAACTGTTAGTCTCGTTTCAATGATGCGATGGACTTTTGATACCAGCGCCTTCTCACGTTTTGGTACAATCCAGGGTGCAACTTTTTGCAGTATGTTACACTCTTTTCCTGTGATACTTTTGGCTTCTACGTTGCCTGGACGTATATCCAATATGGCATCCAAGTTACCACGCGCCAGTTCGACGAATCATCTTTCACACCACCGGGCTCATTCGTCTCTATCATTCTTGCCCTCCTGATGCTAGTTACCGCGTTCCTCTTCAAGATTCTTTCGCGTTCGAAGCTATTCCACAGGCATGTACGACGGTTCTGTGCTGACTACGGCATGCCTCTTGCCCTTATCGCGTCCTCTGCTGTGGCATATTGGGGTCGTTTCCACACCGCGCGCCCGCAGACGCTCCCCGTAGGTGCAGCGTTTACGCCCGCGAACGGGCGCTCTTGGGTTGTCCATTTCTGGAACCTCGAGGGAAAATGGGTCGCTCTTGCGCTTCCGTTCGGATTCATCCTCTGGGTTCTCTTTTTCTTCGATCACAACGTCTCTGTGTGTTTTCCCTTCCTCTACTTTTCATTCATCTGAAGCTGATAAATGGGCCCATTTTTAACTCTACAGTCATTGATCTCACAAGGATCCCAATTCCCTCTCCGAAAGCCCGCTGGCTTTCACTACGACTTCGCACTTCTTGGCTTGACGACGTTCCTTGCGGGCCTCCTGGGTATTCCCGCACCAAATGGGCTCATTCCTCAGGCGCCGATCCATACACGCTCTCTCCTTGTGCATGAACTCGCGCGCAACGATAAAGGCCCTCTACGCAACGATGGTAGTGAGGAAGATTTGCACGAAGTGCCGGTCGCAGTCGTCGAGCAACGCGTGTCAAATCTCGCCCAGGGCTCACTATGTCTCGTGTTACTCACCAGACCATTCTTACACGTCCTAAATTTGGTTCCCCAAGGTGAGCAGCCCAATCCTCCCTATGCATCGCTCAGAGATACGTATATCATCGTATCACAGGCGTACTCGCAGGCTTGTTGTACGTATCTCTATCGTTGGCATTTCTTTCGCGCGTGAATTTCTAGTATAGAAAGTTGATAATCTGATTCGCTTAATTAGCTGGTACATGGGCCTTGATGAACTCTCCGGGAACGGAATTACCGTCAAAGTACTTTATTTCCTCACGGATCGTACAATGACACCGTATAATGAACCACTCCGCCGCGTGCGCAAGTCGCGCATCTGCCTTTTCGTCGCCGTGCAACTCATCGCCTTCGGCGCCACATTTGCGATCACCCAGACAATCGGTACGCCTTTCTCCTTTAGACATAATGACGTTGAACGTATCGACTCGGGAATTGACCCATCGTTTTTTTATTGCGCCAGCTGCTGTTGGATTCCCCGTCATAATCCTCTTGATGGTACCACTGCGAACTCTGGTGGTCCCGTGCCTGCCATTCTCCGATATGGAGTTGGAGATTCTCGACAGGCCCACCGCTTCTCCCTTCGTGAGTGGTTCCAACTCCGTGATAACCTCGGCCGTTGACCGTAATTTTTCTAGACCATGCAATCAGTTAGTGGATTCTAGAGTCTCGCAGTTTTGGTGTTTCAGCGACATCGTTCCACTTTACCATTCCCACAGACTTGAATTCTACTACATAGAGTCTCTAGGCTGATCTCAGTGATCTCACAAATTAACCGGATTTAAGGAAGCTCTCCAAAAGGCCACGCGCCAGTGATGGGTACTTGCTTCTCTGAGTTTATAATAAAGAGGAAGGTAGATAGACTGTTGTGGCCTGCTGCCTCACCGAAAGCCACATGGGCAAAGTATTCAAGTTTTCTGAGGTAGACCGCCAGTCGTATTCCTGGATTCTGTGGATTGAGCTGTATGAATGTTGGTCGATATGGAACGCCCCTGGCGCTCACAAGCCTCACAATGGCATGTATGGTGCCGGTTCGCTTTGATTGCCATCCTTTTCCGCTTTTCTAACGTCCTCACAACAAGGCAGCACAAGCATGGAGGAGACCGAGTTGGAGACCAAGATAATTGCTAGTTGCTCGCCTCCACGCTTCAAAGGTTCAGCAATCGACAGTGCATCAGGAAATTGGCATAATACTTTGGACTCTATAAGTCACTATTACGGCGTATTTCAAGTTGTATTCCGAAGCCTTGTCGTGCGCCCAAGCGTGCGCCATTTCGTAAAAAATAATTTGGGTGGCATCCGGTAAACTCCGTTGAGGTGCAGCATTCGCACTGGATATGTATTCCGAGTGTGCTGCACACATCCGCAGCCTTAGCAACCTTGGAAAAATATGTAGCGGCCTAGTGAGGCCCCACTTGCAGAGTATTGAAGTGTGCGAAAGCATGTATGACTAGCATCGTCGGCCACCAGCACTTCAACCTCCCAAGCTCAGCGTAGCCCTTCGTTTACATCCCTGACAGTGCCGCATGTGTCCGCGGCCTTAGCAACTTTGTAAACGCGTGTTAAATACCTAAATAAAATTTACTACAAGATATAGAGCTCAGCAGAGGCTTACGCAATTATTAGCGACGTTTCCTACCTCTAAGGGGTCACTAACAGAGGCTAGCAGGTGATGTGAGTCGCGCACATTAGCGCATACTCTGCTGCTCTAAATTCAAGGCTGTACTAGTCAAACGCATGTTTTAATTTGTGCCACTAGGGCTGCGCGTAGGTGCAGCAATGTTTAGAAACAGAGAGGAAGGCTGCACTGAGCCTAAGGTCACTAACAGAGGCAGCAGTTGTTGTAGGTCGTGCACACTATTGCACGCTGTATAGCTTTGCATGTAGGGTTGCACTAGACTAGTACATGCGTTCTCGAGTTTTCTAAGGCCGCAAATACATGTGGCAGTGTCAGGGATGTAAATGAAGGGCTACACTGAGCCTGAGAAGTTGAAGCACTGGTGGCCAATGATGCTAGTCATGCAAGCTTGCGCACACTCCAATACTCTGCAAGTGGGGCCTCACTGGGCCACTACATATTTCTTCGAAGTTTCTAAGGCCGCGGACATGTGCAGCACACTCAGAACACATATCCAGTGCGAATGATGCACCTAAACGGAGTTTGCCGGATGCCACAAATTAATTTTTTTTTACAAAATGCGCACGACAAGGTAAATCAAAAAAGTCGAAAAGTGAGAAGGTATTACCCCTGTCCCTGAAAATTTACGATATGGGTAGTCAGTTATAAAGCGGTGTTTACGAAACTCAACAAAGTTGGAAAAGCCATACTGTAAAATTATTTGACGTTTTGCTGATGGGCCATGAACTTACAGCCCAAGGTCATTCAATACCAGACTGAAGTAGGGACTCAAAGGACTGTTGTGCACGACGACTACGTGGCGGCATGGAATCTGGTTTATGCACTGTATTGTTGCTACTAAGACACCAAACTAAGTTACATGAATAGTGCGCAATGAATTTGTCCGTAACGAGCCAGGACTGAGAGTATCCTCCCCTCTCAATGAATAGAAGGATTGTTTCGTGGCTCAGCGCCAGTCGTGATCATCTACTCATCATCAGAGTCGTCATGAATGAGGTCTATATGTACACAAAGCTGCTTCCAGAGACAACAAGGAGAGGCAAGGCACGCACCGTCACCCCCTTCTGAGCTGTCATAGTCCGGACTCTCCTCATCAGGATAATCGTTTTTGTAGTACTCCTCCGCTGTATATTCAAGTAGACACTCTGATCGGATGGGAGGCTTTTCTATAAAGCATGCGACGCACCATTCGAGTCTTCGTCCGCTTCGTCCTCTTCCTCTGACTCGTCCAGCGATGTAAATCCATCTACCAACGGCCCAGGTAAACCCGTCCTGCAGGCCCAAAGGTCATCTCGAGCCATTTGTTACGTGATGCCGAGGTGGACATACAGTGTCGCAACGTTCGCGGTGTCATAATCATCAGGCAGACCCGCGCGATGGTAGAACACATCCCAGACATAGTCTGGGTCATCATTCGTCGGTATAGGTGCTGGGATGGTAATAGGCACGGGAGCGAATGAACGGGAACCTGAGGGCGTAAGAGATCCAGCGGACTCAGTAGCGCGCGAAACATGGGGCTTGATGTCGTGGACTGGTTATTAGATTATACCCCTGCGTATCAGTTATCCGTCACAGTATGGATGAAACGTACGAGTAAGGTATTCTTCGAGAAGGGGTAGAAACTTCTCCATCCTGGGGTCTACGGGCGAGGGGGCATCCGACTTGAGGACTGCATCGTATACCTTATACTCGAGTTGGCCGTTGTCCCCTCCGTCCTTCGCGGGAAGCATAGCGGAAGAACTACGGCAGATACATCAGCCCGCATCGTTCTCATTTGCGTGGTTGAAATCTCTTACGATGACTGCGTGGGGCTGGGTTCGCCAGGAGTCGCAGGTTTATCGTCAAGGACAACCGTATACTGTCTTGAGAGGTCCGGCCGTTTGAGATTGGGTAAGGGTAAGTCATCACGGGCTTGCTGTGTCGCCACTTTCAGTGCTTGCTCTCGCTCAAGAAGAGAGATGCGGTCCTAGGCAAGGAACAAAGTGATCAAATTGGAGGGATGAACATCTGGCAAAAAGCAGGGCTACCTGGAGATCCTTCGCGCGATCACCCCAAGCCTCCGGTTCCACCGTCTCCGCAAACTGGAAGACATCCAACCCTCCACGTTTCTTCCGACGCGAACTGCCAGTGGATTCAATGACTGGATTTTTTTTCCCCCTTTATTCAATGCCAGGGACATAATAATACTAAAATGCTTGCCTAGAGCGTCAAGAGGGCCTTCATTTCGCTTTCGCTTGATTCGAAGGATTGTAAAGGGTTGTGAGCTCCCCGGGGATGACGGATCCACTTCCATGCGCGTGCTGAAGCGGCTGGTGGAGAACTGAAATCCTTTGATTATTATAAAATTATAAACTTAACCTAGATTTGGACTTATTTGGACTTACACACCACACACCCGAGTTCTCATTCTTTGCCAGGTGCAGAGAATATCTTATCCCCACGATTTTGCAGCTCCTTCGAGATAAGTGGTCAGGACATTCCAGGGATGACTAGTCTTGCATGTAGTCGGTGTCCTAGTTGCCTCAACTTTTGCTAGACTTCTACGAATTCAGTACTCGAAGAAGCCATAATGGATGGAATCACGGGTCTAGCGAAGCTGCTTCCAGAAAACTTAATGGAGAAGATGCAGAATATGCGCACTGTCACCGTCTTCTGATGTGGTACGCTCATAGTTCGCTTCTTAACAGAGTAACTTATTCATTTACGTAACATCCCTCCCCATCACTACTTCCATTCCCTTGCTATTCAAGCTGCGGTGCCAGACCAGGGATGGGAGGGCTGGATATCTGCTAGGCCTTGACAAAGTCAAACGGTTATCTGTAGGGATGTCGCGGTTGGCATCTAGATCTGCAACGCTTGCGTTAGGATCGTAATAATCACTGTGGCTGCCTTCGCATTATGACAGAAACGGCGTTATTCCGATTCAACGCTTGAGCTAGGTGAGCGCCGTCCGACTCTCGGACAGCGCCCTATCGTGCCGATGTTTATTTTGCAAACCCAGTCTCCCGCGACGATTTTCTAACCGTGGCGCTTTTCTGTAGCGTCTTCCCCGCTTTCCAAGCGCACATCAAATGCGATTGCTTCGCACCTATGATTTCTGGACTTAAATCGGAATAGTTGCTTCTAAACTTCCCTTCAGTACTGGCGGCCATTCCTCATCAGCTTGCGAGGATGTAGGAACACATAGGGTGATCATATCCCACAGTGAAAGCCAATAAATAACTTCAATGTCCGTGCGCCCGATTACAGAACATCTCGCCCAGATATGATCATCTACAAAAGTCTGCCTGTCGCTCTGGCCATCCTCTGGTCCGCAGTAAGCGTGTCCTGTTCTGATTATCCGTGCCCCTGCACGAAACCGGCGGTACGGAGAGAATGGAGAACATTTAATACCGAGGAGAAGGCGGAATGGATTCGCGCTGTCAACGTAGGTATTGACACTCCTTACGTTGGTCATCTTGCTAAAGCAATATTCGGCATCCAGTGCTTGTCAAAACTACCCCATGACCCAGCCTTAACCCCATCAGTGGATCCCTCGGTGTCACTGATTCCTCCTGTCAACGCGTCAAGCTCGTATTATGACGGTGTGATCCACTCTATTGACTCCCCTTGTCCTGATGGAGTTCTTACTGCATTTTACACAATTACACAGACATAGGATACATCCACATGGACCTGAATACTCGGGTATGCTGGGATGAATTCTATAGATATCATCTGGCACTGAACGTACACGTCTTCAGATACATTTTACCGGGCAATTCTTTCCCTGGCATCGCTGGTACATACACGTGTTTGAAGGGACGCTCAAGAATAAGTGCAATTATACTGGCGTGTCGCCATATTGGGATTGGACTATCGGTCAATTCGCCTTTCTCTTCCTCGCCTTTACGATTCTGATGGCTGTATAGATGCACCACACTTCTATGAATCTTCGTTCTGGAAAGACTCTGACCCTGAGAGCGGATTAGGTGGTTGGGGTGACCCGAATAACGACTATCAGGTACCTGATGGCGGCTTTCACAATTTACCTCTTTCATACCCTTCGCCTCACACTCTTCGCCGCAACTTCACACTCGTGTTACCGCCCTCTCCAGGAGCTCTTTTCAATCCCACGGCGGACAACAACGCGTCGTTTACAGCATCTGCAATTGAGGCGATTATTGACATCTTGCCTGGAGACTACAAACGGTTTCAAACAGTGGTAGAGGTACCTGGGGTAAGAACAGGACATATGTAATCGTGGAATGGGCTCTCTCATCATGATGTTATCGTTAGGGCCCACACATTGCCGTGCACGCAATCGTGGGCGGGTGAGCAGCCTCATTGTCGAGTACGCTTCGGTACGTCTCACCGTTTGCGCCCCCTAGCGATTTGGCCGGGACTTGCCCAGAAAATGCCCCATCGAATTGCATACAAGGGCCGAAGTGGGCACCAAATGGTGCGTTTGCTATACCATCAACTGTCCTTTCACTTGCGTTGAGGTTGACGCATAACGACAGATCCACTTTTCTTTATGCATCACGGGGTGAGTGATCACCAACGCAGTCGTTAATGGAGATGACACCGAGGCCTCCATGCTCGATGACAGACGATCGATAAGATGTGGTACGATTGGCAGAGTCGCAACCCAGCTAGTGCCAAGAGCTTCTTTGGTGGCTCAGTGGAACACCTCGACACCCTGGTAGACTACCTACAATACCCCACCGGTGGTCCCCCTTATCTCAGCGTGAGTACTTGCTAATTTAGATTCAGCAATTTATCTTGATTTTTGATTGCTCAGCTCGACTCGATCATACCGGCCGACGGGCTGTTCCCAGAAGTCACCATTGGAGATGTGCTGAATACCACAGGCGGCTACTTGTGCTATGTATATGAGTAATGTGTGCACCCATCTGGTGCCACTCACGAAGTCAAGGTTTCCTAAATCTTTTAGCTGAGATAGTGTCTGAAAGTTTGCAGGCTTCTGTGTGCCTTCCGTGTTTTCTTATCTCTGCGGGCTCTCTTGTGAACACCGAAGTAATGACTCTGAATTAGTAGATACATTCCCGTGGTCATAGTGTTTTTTTTTGCGTCTTAGTGAAAACGTTTCGATTCTCGTGTGGATGTCAGGAGTCGGGCGTTCATGTTCAAACTGGGATTACCACGTGATCGCGTTGCCTACAGCGCCCACGGATTTCAAGTTTCTTTCCAGACAACGCCACCCTAGCTGCCTCAGAATTCGCTGTGCTTCTGCAAATTCACTACAAAAATAGTCGTAATGGACGGCATGCCTAGTCCAGTAGAGCGGCTTGAAGGTGAAAGAAGGGAAGGTGAGGACACGATGGAATTGAACTGTCACCGTCACCATCTTCTGATAGGGCGTATCCAAGGGGTTCAACCTAAAAGTTTTCATAGTATATTCTCCTTGCGACTCAAGCGGTTAGTCCTCTCACACCTGGAGAGCTTGGCATCTGCTACGGTTTGGTAGCGTTGCATCAATCCTTACTTGTAAGTAGGCTTGCATAATGGTAAGCAGGCAAGCCTGAGCGTGATTCATCAACAAGGAACGTTCGTGCTATGCGAATGCCGTCCGACATCGGATGTCATGTTCTTTCATTTATTGCGCCAGAGACTTTTGCAAACCCCAGTGTCTCGAGCCACGATTCTTAAAATGTGGCGTTTATCCGCTACCGCTTTCCCCCCGCCTTCCAACTGAAGCGCCCATCAAACGCTCTGCACTTCATATATACAATTTTGGGTCTTATTCGAATGATCGCTTATAGACTTTTTGTCAGAGCTGGCGGCTATTCCTCACCAGCTTGTGCAGGGCATTGGAACCCATTGCGTTGCCTATCTCATAGATTTCAAGATGATAAATAGACCTGAACTCTGCGACCCGCTTACACAACATCTTGCCCAGATATGTCCGTCCACAAAATTCTGTCCATTGCTCTGGCTATCCTCTGGTCTGCAGTAGCCGTTTCTTGTTCTTATGATCCGTGCCCCTGTACAAAACCAGCGGTACGGAGAGAATGGAGAACATTTAGTACAGAGGAGAAGGCGGAATGGATTCGTGCTGTCAACGTAAGTATTGACACCTTCCTTAGATTGGTCGTCTCGCTGAAGCGATATTCGGAATTCAGTGCTTGTCAAAACAGCCTCATGACTCGGCTCTGACCCCATCAGTAGATCCGTCAGTGTCACTCATTCCTCCTGTCAACACATCAAGCTCCTATTATGATGGTATGTGATCCAGTCCATTTTGGCTTCGCTTCTCCGTAGGACGCTCTAAGTGTTTTATGCACAGACTTAGTGTATATTCATATGGACCTTAATACCCGGGTACATTGTAATGAATCCATCGATATCATTTGATCCTGACCGTTTATTCTAGATACATTCTACAGGGCTGTTCCTTCCCTGGCACCGCTGGTATACGCACGTCTTCGAAAAGTCACTCAAGGATAAGTGCGGATATAGGGGCGCATCGCCATATTGGGACTGGACTATCGGTAACGATCTTTCTGTTGCTTGTGTTTATCATCCTGATGGCCGGATAGATGCATCCAACTTCTATGAATCTTCCTTCTGGAAGGACTCTGACCCTGAGAGCGGGTTAGGTGGTTGGGGCGACCCGAATGCTGACTATCAGGTGCCTGATGGCGGGTTTCACAC
>QFEZ01001022.1:15475-50775 GCA_003316425.1 Russula lepida
CAGGTGTCTGATGGCGGTTTTCACACTTTACAACTTTCCTACCCTGTGCCTCACACTGTTCGTCGCAACTTCACACTCATAGCGCCCCCCCCTCCGGGAGCTGCTCCTGGTTCGCAGGTGGCGAACGACGCACCGAACAACGCATCATTTACTGCATCTGTAGTTGAGGCTATCCTTAAGATCTCGCCTGGAGACTACGAACAATTCCAAACAGCGACCGAACCGGTGAGTATGTAGACATAAGTAACCATGGGTTTCCTGACCTTGAGGTCAGGGTCCGCACGGTCATGTGCACATAATAATTGGCGGGTGAGTTACTTGCATCGCCATGTACGCTTCAGTACTTATCACTTTCCGTGGCCTCTAGTGATATGTCCGGATTCTGTCCGAAGAATGCCTTAAATTGCACTGGAGGGCCCAAGTGGTCACCGAATGGTGCGTCTGCGTTCACCATCAACACATTCTCCCTGCGTTGACGTTAATGAACATTATGCACAACACAGATCCACTGTTTTTTTTGCATCATGCAGTAAGTGACGACTGACATATCACTTGATTGAGATGGCGCTGAGGCCACTGCGCTCAATAACAGACGGTTGATAAGATGTGGTACGAGTGGCAGTATCGCAATCCAGCGAGTGCCAAGAGCTTTTTTGGTGGTTCGGTCCAACACTTCGCAAACCTAAGTGATATCGCCCAATACCCCACTGGTGGTCCTCCTTACCTCAGCGTAAGTACTGGCCAATATGATTTAAGGGGATTCATTTTGATTCGATTGCATAGCTTGATTCAATCGTCCCGGCCGATGGGCTGTTCCCGGAAGTCACCATTGGAGACGTGATGAATACAACCGGCGGTTACTTGTGCTATGTATACCAGTAAAATGTGTACCGATTCACTAGCAGTATCATCTCAAGTCGTGAAGTTAGGCTTCCTGAATCATAAGGCAGCAAACACTGTGACTTTTTCCTGCAACCTTTAATATGTGTTCCCTTTTTCTTTTTGTCACTGCAGTACCTCCTTCAAGTAAAGTCCAGAGAATGCACAATAGCGCTTGTTATTTTACATGACACACGTGTTAGGACTGAATTTCAGCGCTTGCATCCGCTCAAGAGTGGACACGGGGATCCTTCACGTTGTCACCCCAAGCTTCCGATTCCGGCCCGCCTTCTCTGTAAACCGGAAGGTATCCGATTCTCCACTGCCATGGCACAACCTTTTTGGCGCGGACCGGGTGGTGGTCACTAGAATTGGGCTAGTGGTGGGGATAGACGCGCATAAGTACCACGTGACGTTGTAATTTGATTTTTTTCATTCAGACACCCCGGGCCGAACGGACCTGATCATGTCGCTTATACCACTCGACTGGCAACAAACCTCGGTTCCCGTCTTTACAATTAATGCCTATTACTTCAGAATTCACTACGCTTCTGAAAATACAGTACCAAATTTGTCATAATGGATGCTTTTCACGGATCCAGCCGCGCTAGGAGAAAAAGGTGGGGACATTAGATCGAAACCTTTCTCCTCAGGTAATCGTTTTTGCGGGACTCCTTTCTTTGCGACTCATGTAGTCAATGATCCTGGACGCAGAGGACTGATGGTCCCCTGACAGTCGAACGACCATTTCGTGTAATATGTGGGAACGTCGGCTTGACATCTAGGGTCACGATTTAGTATTGTCGCTTTTGATAGTACCGTAGGGATTCCTCCATGATGGTAGAGAGATGAATATTTTTTTCCACAGGGAACATGGGACCGAGTATCGGACAGCCGCACTCTTCGTTTATACTACCCGAGTTTTTTTTGCAGCCATTTTTGGAAACATAGGTCTCCGGCGACAATTCTAAGCGGGACGCTTTTCTGGATAGATGCGCTTTTCATCCGCTTTCCAAACGCTCGAGAATTGCTCCGTGCTCTTACCCACTCTAGTCGGACTTTATTTAGATCATCGCTTCTGGACTTCCTATGATGTTACGCAGGATTAAAAGGGCCTACTGCAGGTGCTCCTATGACCGCAGCCTGCGGCAACACCCCGCCCAGTGATGCTCGTCCGCAAAATTCTTTCTGTTGCCCTTGCCATCCTTTGGTCAGCAATAGGCGTGTCTTGTTCTTATGATCCGTGCCTCTGCAAAAAACCGGCGGTACGGAAAGAATGGAGAGCAATAAGCACCGAGGAGAAAGCGGAATGGATCCGCGCTGTCAACGTGCATATGACCAGTCCCCTCAAATCGGTCGTCTTGCTGAAACAACATACGTATTCCAGTGCTTGTCGAAGCTGCCTCATGACTCGGCTCTGGCACCATCCGTGGATCCCTCAGTTTCCCTCATTCCCCCGGTCAACTCTTCAAGCTCATATTATGACGGTATAGCCCAATCCATTTACTTCGTTTTTCCGGAGTAGGGGGTTCTAACTGCATTTTCACAGACTTGGTGTACATCCACATGGATCTGAATACCCGGGTATGCTGAAAAGAATTCTACCAAAACACTTTGACACTAGACATACACGTCTCCAGATACATTTGACTGGACAGTTCCTTCCCTGGCATCGTTGGTACGTACACGTATTTGAAGAGTCACTGAAGAATAAGTGCGGATATACCGGCATATCCCCATATTGGAATTGGACTATTGGTCATTCACCCTTTCTCTTTCTCGCGTTTATGATTCTGATGGTTATTCAGACGCTCCCGACTTCTTTGAATCTTCATTCTGGAAGGACTCTGACCCTGAGAGCGGATTAGGCGGCTGGGGTGACCCGAGTGACGACTTCAGTGTGCTCGACGGAGGCTTCCGTACTTTCCAACTTTCCTATCCTTCCCCTCACCACATTCGCCGCAATTTCACGGCCCGACCATGGGAAGGTCAAAAATTTCCCTTCATCACAAGCCCTATGAAGCTGGGAAACACATCATTCGCGGCGTCTGTAATTGAGGCGCTTCTTGAGACCGCAGCTGGGGACTTCAAAGGTTTCCAAACGGTGTTAGAGGCATTCGAGGTAAGATCTTGTACATAAGTAACGAGTTTCCTCAACACGAAGTAATGTCAGGGCCCACATAGTGGCGTGCACCTGATCATGGGCGGGTGAGTCGTTTCATCGTCACACACTCTTCGGTTCTTCTCATCTTTCGCATCTTCTAGAGATCTGGGCGGATCCTGTCCGAAAAGTGCTCCATCAAATTGTACGCCAGGGCCCACGTGGTCGTCAAACGGTATGTTCGGGTTTGCGTACACTCAAAAGCTTTGCCTCGTTGACGTTAATACACCGAAAAGAGCCACTCTTCTTTATGCATCATGCCGTAAGTGACCACGACACGCTTCTTAATGGATGTGGCACTGAGGTTCGCTATGCTCGATGACTAGATGGTTGATAAAATATGGTACGACTGGCAGAATCGCGACCCAGTGAACGCCAAGAGCCTCTTTGGTGGCTCGGTACAAATCATCGATAGCCATTACCACAACCAATACCCCAACGGCGGTCCTCCTTACCTCAGCGTAAGTACTCGCCAGTTCAGATTGAAGAACTCGTCTTGATTTGATCCCGTAGCTGAGTTCAATCATGCCGGCAGACGGGCTGTTCCCAGAGGTCACCATCGGAGACGTGCTGAATACGACGGGTGGCTATTTGTGTTATGTATATAAGTAAAGAGTGTCAGTACTACCGATTAAAAGTTCGCTCCGAGTTGTGAGATCTGGCAAGTTCTCACTGGCATGGCAAGTCGTAATCGAGTTACATCCACAAAAAAGTGCTGCACCCTACATGATATTTACACTGATGGCGGTTACTTGAAGGACGCGTCGGAACTCCGAGCTTCATTCAACGGGACGGGTGATCCGAGCGTTTGCTAGTGGCAAGGCGAGGCTAAGCGAAGATTTGGAGTTTAATGAGTAGCAAATGGGAGTACGCGGGGAGGATTAACACGAGTAGGATGCATTGGTACCACGCACACTATGCTGCTTAAAGAGGTACATGATCGAATCACAATGAGTGAAGACACCGCATTGCATCCACCCGGACATGGGCCCATAAATGCAGCATCACGTCCTTGATGACCCAAGATTTTCAACTTTCCATTCTCTCACCACTAAATGCAGTCAAATGCCTCCACTCCTGGGTTCTATTCTTGACAATAAGCCCGCAGAGATTGGGAAACTTGAGTTTATGAGTGACACTGAATCCGTTCACAATCTACTCGTATTTATAGCACAAGAAACCGCCGGTTGTATTCATCACGTCTGCGATAGTGACTTCCGGGAATAGCCCATCAGCCGGCATAATTGAATTTAGCTATGCAAGTAAAATCAAGATGAACTCTTCAGTTTCTAAACTGGCAAGTACTTACGCTGAGGAAAGGAGGACCACCGTTCGGGTATTCGTCGTATACAGCGAGGCTATTGAGGTATTCCACCGAGCCACCATGGAAGCTATTGAAGTTCATTGTATCGCGATGCTGCCAGTCGTACCAGACCTTGTCAATCATCTATCATAGAGCAAAGCAGCCTCAGCCAGTGTCATCTCATCAGCTAAATCGTCAGTGGTTACTTACGGTATGATGCAAAAAGAAAAGTGGATCTATTATAGCGAATCAACGTCAATGCAGGGGGGAAGGTTTTTAAGTAAATGCAGACGCACCGTTCGGTGACCATGTGGGCTCCTGCCTACAAGTAGATGGGGCACTAGCTGGGCACGCCCCGACAAGATCGCTAGAGGCCGCAGAGTGAGAAATATCGAAAGGTACGTGATGACGATGCTTACCCGTTCACGGTCGCGTGCACGCCACTGTGTGGGCCCTGACGTTTACTTTAAGATGAGGAAGACCGTCCTTTGGTCACTCATATCCAAGTTCTTACCTGGATTGCCTCTAATACTGTTTGGAACCCTTTGTAGTCACCAGCTGGGGTATCGAGGAGCGCCTCAATTACAGATGCCGTAAATGATGTGTTTCCCAACTTCATGTGGTCTGTGATGAGGGGAAATGATAGATCTTTCCATGCAAGGAGCGTGAAGTTGCGGCGAACATGGTGAGGTACAGGGTAGGCAAGCAGTAAATCGCGAAAGCCCCCATCATGCACACTGTAGTCGTCATTAGGGTCACCCCAACCACCTAATCCACTCATAGGATTAGAGTCTTTCCAGAACGAAGATTCATAGAAGTTGGGCGCATCTATCTAGCCATCAGAATTATCGAATTATCGGCGCGAGGAAGAGACAGATGGATTACCGATAGTCCAATTCCAATATGGCGACACGCCCTTATATCCGCATATATTCTTCAGTGACTCTTCAAAGACGTGTATGTACCAGCGGTGCCAGGGAAGGAACAGCCCGGTCCAATGTATCTGAGAAAAAGGATGTTAAGGTCAGATGGCATCGACAAGATTCCCTCCAACCTACCCGGGTGTTCATGTCCATATGGAGGTACACCATATCTGTGCAAAACGCAGTTAAAACCCTGTACCTAAAGAGGCGGAGTCGATAACCTAGACCATACCATCATAATATGAGCTTGACGCATTGACCGCGGGAATGTGTGACACCGAGGGATCTACTGATGGGGTCAGAGCGGAGTCATGGGGCAGCTTGGACAAGCACTGGCTTCCGAATACTGCATGAACAAGACGACAATGTGGGAGAAGTATCAATACGCACGTTGACAGCACGGATCCAATCAGCTTTCTCCTCGGTGCTAAATGCTCTCCATTCTTTCCGTACCGCAGGTTCCGTACAGGGGCTCGGATACGGACCATAAGAACAAGACACGACTACCGCGGACCAAAGAACGACCAGGGCGACGGAAAGAATATTGCGAACGACCATATCTGGGAAAGATGATGGGCAAATGGGGGGCACAGACTCCCGGTCTGGTTATCGGCTTAGCTACCAGCACTGATATAAAAGCTGGGTATAAGTACGAAGTATTTCAAGAGCGCTTAGAAGGCGGGAGGAAAGCGCTTTTACCTCGATTAGAGAATTTTTAGTCGCTGGTTTGGGTTTGTGAAATGCCCCGCACAATAAACGAGATGACGCTATCCGACAGTCGGAGGGTGTCCGATTAGAACAAATGCCCGTCTTACCACCATGCAGGGCTACTTACAACACTACTAGTTGCCACGCTACCGCAGCCGTTGCGACACTAGTCATCAGGAAACCTGACATAAACTTTTCGGACTTTTGTTGTCTTTTCAAACTTGCACAAGCTTGTAAATGCTTGTGCAAGCTTATACAAGCCCAAAAAGTTTATGTCAGGTTTCCTGATGTAGCGGGGGAATTATAGCAGGTGCTCAGCCCTCCATGCCAGAGACAAGTCTTGAATCGCAAGAAAATTATTACCACCAAAATCACCCTGGTGAGAATACCCGGAAAGCACCACCGTGACATCAGAAGATGGGACAGTGCGTATCATCCGCATCATCTCACTGCCTCCCCACATTGGGTTCTCTGGAAGCAGCTTTGAGCCCGTAAGGCATCCGTCATGATTATTCCCGAGTAGCGAATTGCAGAAGCGCAGCGAATTTTGGGGTAATTATCACGATAGTGGGCACATTGAAAGGAAGTTACGGGGTCACGTGGTAATGTTGCTAAAGGGGAAACGAGTTCCGACCGGTCTAAGTTACGACCCTTGCATATATAACTCCTGCACGGCGCAGTTCTTCGAATCAAGTGAATTATATGAAAGGAGAATGTGAGTCATCAAATCCAGTCCGCGCCAAATGAAACTTGGAGGATCAGAAGTTCAGAACTTTGGAAATTTGGGGTTCGTGCAAATTTTCGCCGGGTCCGACCGTCTCGGAATATATTTTTTTCTGTCCTGTTCGACATTTTGTCCTAGTCCAAGAACGTAGGATACACATTTCTTCTCTTGAGCGCAAGCAAGCGCTGAAATTAAAACCATGACGACATACCCGTGTCTATCGCCCTCACTCCACTTTCTCCCTGCGGTGGGCGACAAGCACGTTTCATGCTGACAACAAAGCATCATTTTCCACATGGTTCACATCCCTTTGGGACCATACACCACCTTGTCTAACTGTAAACAGTCTAGTCTGCCTCCACCTCTGCTTTCCCGTCCTTGCCGCAGCGGGCATCGTCCTTCGGCAGCAGCTATTTGCTGCAGTGTAAAAGCCCATCGAATCCTCTTGCAGTAGAAAGTGATGAGCTCAACCAATTTGAGAGAGGTGTCAATACGCAGGTTGACAGCGCGCAGAGCTTTGGTACTGAATGTTCTTCATTCTCTCCGTAGTAGCTATGCCAGTGGTTGCGAGAGTGGGTGGTCATCCGAGATATGAGATGATAAGAGAAATAGAGAAATATGAGGTGCACAGAGAGAGACGAAGGCGAAGGGAAGGTTGGGGTTGTCAGTGGTGCCAGTAGTAGTGTCACGGTGACGCTCGGATCGGAGCGGAACAGCCGTAGGTCTGTGAACAGTCTGTGAACACTGTGAACCACGGTAACTTCTCGCCTCCACACCTCCCGCCTTTCCTTTCCAAGTTACTTACATCTTTTCTCGTTTTTCTTTGTAAGGCAACGACAATCAACACTTAGCCGCAGCCACGCGCCAGCAGTACGCCCTTTATTCAGTCTTTTGTATCTTTTTTCTTCATTTTGCTGACATTTTTCACCGTACTAACTGACCGCACTCAATGTTGTCGATGTACTATTGTCCTCATCCGGTATTTCTCGGACGAGGACGATGATCCTACGTCCCGACTCCCGGCCTCCGCTACCACCACCACCAATATTTTCCTCCGAATATATTTATAAAGTTGGTAGTACCGACTGCAGGTGCGCCTTCCCTGATTCTTTAAATGTCAGTCGCTGACATTCTCCGCACCATCGATAAAGAATTTTCTAGAAGCTTCCGCAACAGCCTGGAATCCGGGCAACAGGAGCCTGAGCTCTTTTTGCCATCTCCAACGAGTTGTCGCTCACAACGTACATTCAGATGAACTTGGAAATCTGTACACTTTCACGGTAGGCGATATCGACCACAACCTTGAATCTCATCAATTAATGGAGGCTACAGTCGTATGTCTCGGTGCACTGGAGGGGCAAATGTTTAGCGCCTATTATCCACATATTCCGAGCCACCGTTAGCGTGGTCGTGTGACCACGCTACAGCTCCACACCGTGTGGCGTACCCCTCCACGCCACATGCAGAATGTGCCACTTCCGTTGTTATATAGTACATTCGATATGCCAGCTAGGCACGAGTACGAAACCTCGCTGTCTTACTGCGGCCAACTTGAACCACCACCGCATATATTCTTTAACGTGGAATTCGATATCCAAGCCCACAAGATCGCGAACGCATACCGTTATGTGTGGATGGCAGATAGGGACACGATCGGTGCCTGGTCGTTGCCTTCGTGGGCTGGGCCAGTCTACGCCTCTCTGACATGGTGGCGGGAAAATCCGATGGTTCGCGAGACCACAAGACCGGTGTTTGAAAACGCTCACAAAGCGAGCGAACCGACAAGTTGCTCGGCCTCATGCACACTCCACTGGCAATAGCGAGTCAAAGGAATTTCAATCATCATCCCTAGCAATGCTTCTATGGTAGTTGCATCATCTATCGTTCAGAGGACGACTCGAAAACCGGTCATAGTCAAAATAATTCGAAAGTGCGTATAGAATACACTTGTTTGCTTGTTTGTTTGGTTTTGGTGGTGGCGGCGAGCTTCTATCTGGAATGCTTAGCCCTGGAAGATACTTGGCTAATGTATGCTCCCCAAAATTAAAGGTCGTGTGACGGCCTCGAGGCTCTCCCCAACCCCAACGTGAAGAATTAAGGATCGTGGGCCTCATCCGACCAGTTAAAGGTCTAGTTTGAGGTCCCACCTTCTCTTCATTATTCCAAAATTCCTTCAGAACAGTCTATCCGCCCTTCGTCTTCGAGTTCTTTGGAACTCGCCCTGTGTCTGAGGCGAGGGTTGTTCGGCTCACGCTAACTTAGCAGACCAGCCTCTCTAGAAGAAACTTCCATCAGAAGAAGCGATGGGAAAAGAGGGTAAGGATAGTGTGGCTCCAGACCTCTAACTGGAAGGGGTTGACCATGGATATCCCCATGGATCAGAAAGCCTACAGCCCTAGGCACCCACCATGCGATCGACACCACCTTACGGTCTCGCTATTAATCCGCTGGGGACGTGTTCTTCTACCGGTGCCTGATTGTATTAAGGGTCACGAGCCACTTTTTTCACAGGCACGCATGCGGGCGCTTATTATCATCCCTCCAGATGTATTATCACCCGCACACCTACTTTTACGTCTGTTCCAGCACTGCCGCTCCGTTAGGTATACATGACGTCTCGTCGGCATTATCGGTCTTATCCGATCCCAGGACAAAGAGGGGAGGGGAAGGCGCAAATGAGAACGCCTGGGATCATTCCCGGCTACAGCTTGGGTAGCTGTAGTTGTTTGTTGTTTTTTCTCCTACGGGCGCCCCAAACGTCATGTGGTTTTTTTTCCGCCTAACCTAGTAGGCAATGAAAATCGGTTCTTGCGCACCTTTGGGCGTTGGCACCCACGCCGTTCCTCTTTGAAATTCTGGAAACAGCCGATAGGTCCTGGGTGGCGAATAATGAAGGTCGTCGGTGTGAACGAGAGTCCATGTACAAACAAATGTCGCAATATCGGACGCATTGGCACCCTTCCAGTCATCAGTGCCCTCCTATGGTCAACAGTTTTCTGGACTTTCCATAGTTTCCCAGGTACCATCACTACAGCAGAACTGCGAGTACTAAAGGTCCGGATGGACGCCCCATGTGGGCTTTACAGCCCCCCATTTTTCCCTACCATTATCCCCCCCTCCCTTTCTTCCTGCTATTGTCCAAATGGCGGCTGTGATCCCCAAGCATTTGATCCTCTTTCACAAGGCTCGGCGCTTCTGTATCATCCTTAGTTGTATTTACATGCTCTTAGTACTGCTCGGGGCAACACCCTTTGCGCAAGCACAGTGAGTTTTACTTTGCTATGACGGTCTCTTTGCTGGTCGTCTGACACTTGTCTCTGTGCCCGGCTTTAGACTCCTCTTTATGCACAACCTCAGACGCCCTTTCTTCCCACAGTATGACATGCCGGAGAAATATGATCTTGCCCGTGAGATCTTTGGCTGTCCTTTAACAAATTCACACAGCGCCCTGACATTCCTTACTTTCCTCTCTTTGGACGCACCACAGCATTCAAAACCCATAATGTACGCATCCAAACGCCCGACAATGAAACGCTCGGCGCCTGGTTCACCTTCGCAGACCCGTTCTACGCCACACACAAAACCCATCTGCTAAACGCCCCGACCCCGAACTTATCATCACCCTCATCCACCGCTCTTTCACGAGATGACTTTATCAGAGCCGCACTTCGCGCGCATCCCACCATCCTCTTCCTGCACGGAACGACGGGCACGCGGGCGGCACCGATCCGCGTGCAGCACTATCAAGCGTTCGCAACACGTCTGCGGGCGAACGTGCTCGCACCTGATTATCGCGGCTTTGCAGACTCAACGGGCAAGCCAAGCGAAGAGGGGCTCACAATCGACACACGAGCGGCATGGGACTGGCTTCGCGCGCATGGCGCATCACCGGACAGCGTGCTCGTTGTCGGTAGTAGCCTCGGAACGGGCGTAGCGGTGCAGTTTGCTCATGCGCTTGAGGAAGAGGCTGTCCGGGTTGAGGAGGTGGAAGCTCCTCGTGTGGTGAACCGATATGTGCCCAGTAGAGAACATCTGAGAGTTCGCGGTGAGAATGGGAATCGGACGCGGGGTTGGGGTGTGGCGGTTCAAGAGAGACCGCGCGGTGTGGTGCTACTCTCGCCATTCAGCAAGCTCGAGACGTTGCTCGATACTTATTACATCCTCGGGCTCATGCCGCTATTTGCGCCCCTGCGGACGATCCCGTATCTATCCAGTAAGTCCCTCATCTTCCACTCCACATTCCTCACCGGCGCTCCCCCAACGAGTCACACGAGCAAAAAAAAAGGGTACTAAAAGTGGTCTGGACTTGTGGCGCGAAACAGGACTCATGAAGAAATGTATCGTCCACCGATTTGATTCGCTAGCCAAAGTGGTGGTGAGTGCTGTCCTTCAAGGTTCTGTAGACAGTTTTCCAGAAAGGATTTCCTCTTGATTGGTTGAACCGCCGGCGGCACGCGGATCCCTGATTTGGATTGTTCGGAAATTGTTCGGCCGATGATGATGACGTCGACGCGAGAGCCTGAGCTTTAGATGATCATCATGCTAATTAACCTTTTTTTTTGGCAGGGGCTCAAGGCGCCGTTATTGATCGTACACGCAGAGGATGACCTTGACATCCCAGTGTGGCACGCAAGGGTACTCTTCGATGCTTTTTTGGAGAAGCATTTGCCTCCTCTCCCAAAAATTACAGCCGAGTTGGTTGACGCGTCGAAGGGGAGAGCAAAGGGCCAGTTCTCGACATTGTTGAAGGAGCGAGCGGTGCGGCGAAGAGAGCTGGTAACAGCAAGAGAGATGGAACGTGTGGGGAGGGTGGAGGTGTTCTCGAAGGATAGAGGGGATAATGAGGTGGTATTTCTCCATACGTGGTGGGGTGCGCACGATGTCGGGTTGGTCGAGGGTGTGCAGGATTACATGGCTGAGATGTTCGATATGGATGAGTCCACCGATGCTCGGCGTTAAAATCGAATAAATGATTTAGTAAACGTTTGAAAGCGCACCCCGATGAGAACCGGCACTGGCCACTCACTCGTATATCCTGTCAGGTCTTTGCTCACTGGCAATAATCCGCCCGGAGGAAGCAACAACCAGCGGATCATCAATCGAGCCGTCGGTAATGTAAACGAAATTAATGATAAGTAAGGTCCAACAAAATAGTATAACTGACTCAAAAGCAAGAGAATAAGTTGAAAGGAAAATAGTACGTGGTCAATAGACGATAAAAAGCGTCAATGGGACGGAACATTGACTTGGAACATGGACTCCGCTAGATACTGATACCCCAGTTACTGTTGTTCCCGCGGTTACTACATCTGTAGCAGGTCCTGCGACTCCTCCTCCTGTTGCGCGCACTGCCGCTACTCTCGGTCTTCATTGATCCTCTCTTCCTGCTGCTGCTGTTGCAATGGCTGCGCTGCTCGGGAGGATCACCTGTCCAAGCAAGCCGAGCTTCGCTTGAGCAGGTCTTTGCGGATCGACTGGAAGCGATTCAAGACCCGAGAGACGATGTTGGAAGTAACCACGGAGCAACCCCATCTAATTCTTGACGGTCTCCGCAGTAAGTGGAACATACTTCGGTAGTACGGCTTCCTTGTTCCTGACAGAAATGGTGACAGGGTGACCGGAAAACTGTCGCGCGGCAACGAACTGCCCAATGTGTTCCCGAAAAGGTCTCTGTGGCTCGAACTCCCACCCCTCCACGAAAATACTCCGCATGCTGGGCAAAACTTCTGTTACTCTGGCCCCCACGAGTTCTTGCAGGGCGGCCGCGATACCTGGCGCAAAATCCTCGTGTAGGTGGAGGTTCCTCACCGCGGTAAATGGAAGTAACAGCTCCAACCATAGGGTGTTCTCGATGCCACCATTCTTCCAAACCAGTCCCGGAGTGTCATGCGTACGCGTGATGAAGAGAACCTTTACCACGGAAAGGGGAGAGGAGTTACAGACCTGCGCGATGGATGAAAGCTGCCAATCTGGTTCTCTGCATGGGATTTGTATCCGAGAAGAACCTGAAACGTATTCAGTGACACCGTTATATATCCAGTTCTTGAGTTCGATGCCGACGGCTATATTATGGAAATGCACATGTGCCTCATTGAGTGCCCTAAATCTTGGTGTACGATTGATGAATTGGGCGAGTCGTGGGGTGTCAAAATCGATTTGATTGAAGAATATTATTTCCAAACAATGGAACCGAGGGGCGTCGATGCAGGTCACGAGATCCTCTAAATATTCGCTAACCCCTTTGAAAACAAAAAGTGTCAAAGAGGGGATGACAACACGTTTTAATGGAGGCGGTCGTCGGCTTTCCAAGTCAGGGTGAGATTGAGGAGATTCGAATTGAAGGCAAAGCCCTTCGAGGCTAGACAGCACGGAGAGGAGAGCGACCATTGCCTCGGGTGAAATGTATCCGGAATGAGGGATACGACGAAGGTCAAGGTCTACAAGGTGAGTAGCAGACAAAAGTAGTTTTGGTAATCCCGGAAATGGAATACCAGACAACTCGAAGACCCGCAGACGTGATGCAGATCCACCCAAGAACGAATCAGGAATGACTGGTGGACTTTCATCATATGACTTGAGTCGCAGCTCTGTCAGTTCCAGGAATGACACCTGCATCTCTGAGAAAACTTCTTCTAATTGCCCCCGAGCGGTCTCGAAGAGGTGGACCTCACATACGCGATTGCTGTGCCCAAGTGCTATAATGATGTTATCTACGCCTGATGTGAAGTTCATACTGCCATAAATGATGAGAGGCAAGACTGGCCAGACATCCAGTGTGTCCCCTGAGGGTGTGTTGGGTGTACAAAGAAGTCGCAAATCCAGGCGATGTGGTGATCCAAAAACGATGCTTCTCCATCTTCGACACACATGAACTAGTGGATGCCATATCTCTACTTCCGTTTTTGTGAGATAAATCAAACGTTCCTTCACGTAGAAGTCAAATATTTCCAGTAGGACATCATCAGGGAGTACGTCGATTCGTATCACCTGGCCTACATCACACCAAAGTCAGTAAGCAGTCATTGCGGGATGTTGCATGTTGAAAGGTATACTTCGACTTGCGATCGATGTTCCAGGGTCGCTGGGAAATTGTGGAGGGGGGAGGGGCACGGTGGAGCTGAAGTGCTGTGGGGGGTCTAGACGACGCGAACGCCTTTGAGCGGGGCTATTTGAGACCTTGTTAGTTGCTTCATCGATGTTACGAATGTGTTCCACATACGACGGAGAGCTCATCGATGAGGCCGATGAGGGTTCGGTGTCGAGGTGGATGCTTCGAGAAGACATACGCGGCTGATACGCCCAACACGTGTACTATAGATGCATATGGTGCCGCCCAGCACCGCATTTTCCCTTCCACACTCACTCCTTCCACATTGAATACGGGATATAACCTAGTGGCTCCCGTCTCGCGCACAAACTTGTGTTTTTGTTTCCGTGCCATAGATCGCCGCCGTCCTCAACGCGTTCAAAGGATGCTTAATCTCATATCAACGACCCACGCCCTCGCTTCCTTTCATTTGTTGAGACAATCGCCAAGATTTTCAAGTACTTATCGGGGAGAAGAAAAACAAAGGTTGTGGAACTGGAGTAGGAGCTGGAGTAGGTGAGTGACACACTCTTAGATGTGTCCTATTATAATCATACATCATCGGCACGTTCGCAGGACCCCATTCTCGAACCCTGACGAATGCCTCCCTATACGCCACCTTTACCAAAGCCTCCGACCCCGCTTTTCCCGCTCCCCCGGCGCAGACGCAGGTCGAATACTAGGAGCCGGTGCTAATACAATGTAACAATATTCCCCTTGAACGCAAGCTCGCTCAGTCATGGCTAGATAAATCGAGACTGCTGTACGACTGGGAATGAGCGGCAGTGCGCCTCGTAGTCAAGGGCAAAGATGACTTCGAAATCTCTTAGGTGCGTGGGCCAATTCAAAATCAACCTCTAAGTCCAAATTATGTAGATGACCAGTGAAGGTCGACCCATTGCTACCTACGCGCAACGAGATCAATCCACATGAAATGTGGAATTCGAGTCCAAACGGTGCTTTCTGTCCCAGCTCCTTACAATGGGACCCCGTGATAGACCTTGTCAATATGGGCGTGCGTTCGTCAATGCCCGTGGTGCGTATTCTAGCCAAGCTCAAGCGTCTCTTGTCTCTATATCAATTGCTTAATGGGATGTTTATAGTCAATCGTCGCATTCGGTCATCTGTGGGCGTTTATGGCATACTATTCGTACGGCCCGAATGGAATGCGCATGTCCTTCCCTGTCCGCCAGATGCTCCGGCTCATGAGTGCTTTGATCTCGCGCAACATCGAGCGACCCAGTTACGCTCAGCGACTTCTCACAGCAAGCTGGTCCGTCACGCCACCGGCTTTGGGTGATCTCACTTACGCCGCTCTCCTTCGATCGCAGTGCAGAACTATCACGAGTGGCGAGAACCGCAACCGCAAGGATATATCATCTCGAACGCGAAGGACCTGCTTGAGCTATTCGACGCCTACTTTGGTGTGCTTGTCATTAGCGAGGGCGCCAAGATCCTCGGGCAGAACGAGCACGGGCAGGAGGTCCTCGTCATTGCTGAGTACCTCCGCCTGAAGCACTTTGGTACTATTCAGGTTTCTCAAGCCGTCAAGAAGGACTTTCCGGACTTGCAGTTGTCGACGGGCCTCAAGATCATCGCGGGCTTGCTGTACGCTCCGCTCTCTCAGTTTTATTGCGCTTTTGTCCCCGGCAGGTGCCGCCTGTGGACAGACGAGCAGCTGGGAATGGCAGGTGTGCTGGCTGTCGTATACGGGAAGATGCGCGGCGCTATTGACCGCTTTATTTGTGTCCACCTATGACGGCCTGTATCATAGTTCATCGAAGCATGGCGAGGGCGTGAGTGAGAGAAGGAAAACTCACTGCGGACAGATGACCAAGCCGAGGAATATCCCACCCTCCTTGCGAACGCGAGTCATGAAGGTGGGCAGCTCATGTTGATTTTCCCTTGGTGAGATTGACCGATGTGCATTTCGGTTCTTCTGCGCTTCTTCCCCAGGTCCCCAAGCCCGTTCAATTCTGCATTGTCGATTCTCGCCCCACGATCTGACCACAATCTTTCGTCGCAGGGGGCGTATATCACATGTACTTGTCTTCTTCAATATCCATTATGCTTTTCCCGCTACTCGCCGGTTTCATCATTGCCCAGGACTCGAAGGGGTTACAGCAGCATTCAGTTGGTTTGTCACGTCAGCTTGTATTTCTCTTATGTTGAAGCCAATTACCCAACAACCTGTCGTTGTCATTGGATATCGTGATATGGTGTGAGCTTTTGTCAGGTATGGCACTATAGTAGGTTGTGAGATACAGTTGGCAGTTCAGAATCGTTCGTTCCCATAGTATATCCATCAATCACTTGCATATCATTATACACGTCTCAGTTCAACTCTACCATAATTAATGTTGATTACAATGCCATTGATACTTGGTACTACTCATCCCATCTCCCAAGAGATGGGGCCCAAGGAAAGTTGAGAAGAGAAGGCGCTAATGTTTCCCGTACCTTGGTTCCTGTTTGGTAAAAGGAAAGTGAAGGTTCGCGGGGTGAGGTCCGCGGAAGCCCCGCGGATTCGGAAATGGCATCATCGTCCCAGCCAGTCGCTGTAAATGTAAGGCCGTGAGAAATTGCATGGAAGAGAAGCAACCGACACTGGCCGCCGGGAGTCGACAGTCCATTCGAGACTATTTCGCTGGCCAGAAGTTGAAAACGATGCGCATATCATGGTCCATACGTGTCTCGGATCAGTAGGTGTCACCTACACCTACCCCAAGTTGACCCCAAGAAGTAAAAGCTTGAGAGCTTGAAGATCGTAACGGCGATGATAGCTGCCTACCGTAGTACTGAGCCATCGGAACTGCGAATGTGATGACGGTATGAGGAGTCTTACTGTAGAAGATCCACCTCTAGTCCTCAGGACTATTACTGTATCTCTATGGCTTCGGCGATCGGACAATGATAAGACGGAGATCTGACGGATCATATCATCATTATGACATTGTGATCCGTGATACACGTAAACACCGGATCAAAACTCGCGAAGGCAAATCAGCCATGATATATTGTATTGTAGTGTCCGGGTCCGGTGCTAATGACAGGATGGGAAGGTAATAACGATATGCAATTATGTGACTTGACAAGAGGCACGTCTAGTCGCCAACTTGATTTTGATTTGTTCACATCATTCACATCCGCTCTCAAGTCGCTTCAGCGCCTGGATACTGTACCCAAGCGCGTAATCAACCCGACAAAGTACAGTAATTCTGCTAGTAGCGCGCATCCAGAGTCTCGAATTACATTACCGTCACTCGCCTTCTCTACCAACACCTTCGCCAACTAAAAGTCCTTATCGGTGTACCCGCCCGTCAGCCAAGGTGACCTAGTTGACGTCGCGGTGGAATATGGAATTCTTGGATTGTTTTTTCCCTCCCTTAGCCTTAGCCGTAGCCTTAGGTTTAGCCGTGGCCTTGGCCTTAGCCGCAGCCTTAGCCTTAGCCTTAGCCACAGCTTTGACTCGAATGGAATGGCCAAGGGCGATGATATCCTTTACAGAGACCCCGTGAGTAGGAGTATGCGCATTGCCCCGTTCAAAGATATCCGGTGAGCCCTTGCTGTCCCGCCTCATTAGGCCGTGGAGGTGTCGTCTTCTGGTTGCCGGACCGGGGCCAGTCGCCAGCCCTGTTAAATCCATGTAATTAGAGTGTGATGGTGGTGAATTTTTGTCAGCGTCGTCCTTGGACTTGGAGTCGGAGTCGGAGTCGTCCTTGGACGCTGAGTCACAGCCCTTATCCGAATCATGACTCGATGACTTGGAATCGGAGGAAGGCGAATTGGTATTGAGGGATTTGGAGCCAGATGGATCGGACGATGAATGGTTAGGGATGATATCCAGTGCTGGACCTATACCCATACCAAAAGATTCCGGAAGTTGTCTGCCCATGAGCATTGAGGACGGCGGAGGTTTCGGTGGTGCAACTGCAGCAAAGGGTGAGTCGAGCAACGAAAGACAGGAAAAAGTCATATTACCATTAGCATTCTCGTTGTTGCGCGAGGACCCAGAGTGAGGTGCTGCCAACACGGACCAGCTGGCCAAAGCCAGAAGAATGTAGGTGGTAATGATCGTACGCATCATCGTGATCGCACAAGAAGAGGGCTACTCGTAATAATGCAAAGAGTGGTGAAAAGCTGGGTCGTTAAAATAAAAGCAAGTGGCTATTCTTTGTGAGCACCCATCACACTTGAGAAGATTCGAAAGAGAAGGAACTCACCAACCAGTGTCACTAGCAGGGAAGCGAAACTATAAGAATATTGAAAGCTGAGGGGAAAAGGGTACGAACTGACCTTCTTTTATGCTGGATGCTGTGTGCTGAGTGGGTCGGGTAGTTCACAACAGATATGAGCTCATCAAAAGCCCATCATAAGATCATTGAGACCCATCACACAAGCAAGCCAAGCAAGTATCATGTCATGATTAGATAAGAATACCGTAGCCGTGGAAGCCTGTGTGGAAGCCTGTCCATCACCTAATGATCAGACAAAGTCAGGGGCTTTCCTCGGAACTTGACATGCGCAGCATGGTCACAGTATCGCCTTCGCATTTGAAGCGGGTGAGAACTGGCCAAGAGTACACAGAAGCCCGAAGCAGTGCGTGATATCCTCCCATCAATGAGAAGACCGGCTGAAGACGCCAGTGGTGAGAGGTCGAGATTCTATCGGGTCAGTCGTATCTTGACTATTTCATCTTCAGGTGATCCATAGTAGATGATGCGCTGTGACCCTCGGATGACATCGTTTGTGGCATGGTTAACATTAGTCTACTTCCCCTGTTTCATTTCTCAGGGGTGCTGCCATCGTCCCTGGTTTGTCCAGGCAAAATTCTAACATCAATGTCAGCAGCCTTCGGATATGCAACTGAAGGGCAGAAAACAGAAGAACAGGAGAAAAAAGACACTAGTAAGTGACCCACTACACGTGGAATCGGCACCAACTCCAGGCAGCGTGATTGACAACTGAAGAATTTATGGACAAGCTGGTGGACGGGGCTGGAAGGGATCGAGTGAAAAAGGTAAAAATAAAGAACTGCCCGCTGGCTGGATTGAACAACCGACCTCATCATTACGAGTGACGCGCTCTACCACTGAGCTAAGCGGGCTACATGGTCCGTGACTATTTTGTGATTATTGATTATTTGACTCGGCTTGATTATTACACGTGTCAAATCAGACTCTCGGCGGTCAGCTCGGGCGGGCCACCACAGCCTGACTCGTTGCAGCACCGCCCTCCGGAAACTTTTGGATCTACTAGCACTGTCTACTTCGAATCCACATTCTCCATACCATGACAGACCCTACAAAAGCAGAGACGGATCAGGTATTCAAGGTCCTTAAGGCTGGTAAGGGAAATAAGGTGCGTGTACCGCGGCCGTGTGGAAAAAGGGCTAATCACACTTCTAGATGTGCTTTGATTGCCAAGCCCGCAGCCCGACGTGGGCTAGTGTCACATTTGGCTTGTACATATGCCTCGATTGCTCCAGCGTGCACCGGAACATGGGCGTGCATATCTCGTTTGTTCGGTATGCCTCAGTTGCTCTTTCGAAAGTGCCCCCCTGCGGCATCTAAGAGCGTTTCTTCCCAAGGTCGACAAACCTCGATACCTGGCAACTTTCACAGCTTCGCACCATGAAAGTTGGTGGTAACGCTTCTGCTACCGACTTTTTTACCCGACATGGCGGCGCATCGTTACTGAATGATTCTGATGTGAAAAAAAAATACACGAGTCGCGTCGCAGATCTGTACAAAGAAGAGCTCGCCCGCCGCGTTAAGGAAGATACAACCCAGTTGCGCCTCATTATACACCTCAGCTAGCTTCTACTTACACTCCTAACCTTCACATAGGTTCCCTGGCGGCATATCCGTGGACGGTGTCAGTGCCTCCAAAGCTTCTGCGCCGACCACAACCGCAGCCGATGAGGACGATTTCTTCACGTCCTGGGATAAACCCGCCTCACCGAAGCCCAAGGACACAGCCTCCCCTCAACCATCCGGACCACCATTGATCGGACGTCCCAACTCAGCCCCCGCCGCAGCGGCGCCACGCACAGTCACATCCTCCTCCCTGCGCGCAAACTCGGCTTCCGTAGCCGGCGGCGCACGCACGCTCACTTCGAGCAACTCATCATCTGCCAGTGCCGGCGCCGGCGCTGCACGTCCTGCAAAGAAGGGCCTTGGTGCGAAGAAGGCAGCACCTGTGGACTTTGCAGAGGCTGAGCGCCGTGCGGCTGCCGAGGCGGAGCGGATTCGTCAACTGGGATATGACCGTGAACGCGAGGAGGCCGAAGCGCAGGCTGCACGCGAGGCAGCGGCCCTCGAATTGAAGAATAAGAGCACTGCTGCAAGTACGGTTTCTACGGGTGCAAGTTCCGCTGACGTCGACAAGCTTGGGATGGGCGTGAAGAAACTCGGCTTCGGTGCTCTGCCCCGCGCACAACCAGCGGTGGCGTCGAAAACGTGCGTACTGACGTGGCGGGAATTGCCGATGGACTGACGTCTTTGCTTTACGTACTGTTTGATAGTTCTACCGCCGCACCTGTAGCGGACGACGCGCCCACGACAGCCCGCGATCGCTTTGGAGGCCAAAAGGCGATCTCGAGTGACATGTTTTTCGAGAGGGGCGCGTATGATCCCGACACTGTTTCAGAGGGTCGTGCACGGCTCGCGCAATTCCAGGGCGCTACGTCCATTTCTTCGAATCAGTATTTCGGGCGTGAAGAAGAAGAGGCGCTCTCGCAAGCATCAGATGGCGGCTTGCTGGGTGACGGCAGTCTCGCAGGATTCGAGAACGCTGCCCGGGATGCTGTCTCGCGTATCATGTCTAACCCGGACGTGCAGAATCTGGGGGATAACATCCGTTCTGGGGCCCTAAAGGTATGTCACGTTTTTTTTTGTGTGGCGCGGGGGTCGCCGAATGCCTGATAATCCTCGGATTTCTCCACTGTAGCTCTCGGATTATTTGGCTCAGATGTCAGAGCGCTAGTCAGGGAAGGGAACGGCGCTGGATCCCGTGCATGTAGGCGGAACGACCTATAAGAGACAGTCTTATTTGAGATATTCCTATCGTCCCTGAAAAAGGCGATATTTGCACCTGTGGAGCTGTGGCATGAATCCGAGGCGCCTACTGGCATGCGGTCGAATTTCTGAAGCATTGTTCCATGATCGTGGGCTTAACTGCGCAAACAACCGCAGGCCCCAAGTCCCATTCAGTCACGTATAATCCGACAACAACAACAAATCTTTCCCAGACATTATGCGTCTACGGAAGCGCCCTTTTACGCAGGTCCATTTGACGCACTGCAGCCACATAGATACTTTGTCTGTTACCTCGAAACACAGCTTTGAGCTTCAGCTGCTGTCATCTGCACAAGTTATGAATGTCCAGGTGCGGGGGGGAGAAAATGATCAGGATTAGCTTAGCATAGTAGTGGGTCGAGGGTCTTCTTGGTACATGGCTCAGTGCAAGTTGCAATGCCGACAATTGGTCTCATCGCGCGCGTGTCAAAAGAGTGTATTATCTAAAATTGTTCTTTGTAAGAGAGTGGGGAAACACTTCGGCTATTACTATATCGAGCGAGGGCGTGTGTTCCTCTCAGTAGGAGCGAATAACGTGTTGATATCGCTTACACACACAGGGACGGCTGTACTTTTCTTCTTTCTTTTTTGATCAAACTGTTATGAGGCGCCCGGGATGTCCCGTCACGGTGGGATGTCCCGGCCAGGCCCAACTGCGGCGCCTACAGTCCATCCAACCGTCTCAGGCTTCTCTCACCCCATTCAACAACCAAACGACTTCGGCTCTTGGCCATTCTTCCTTACTTGCTTCATCCACGCTTGCGCATATATCCTGACTAAAGATTCTTCTGTGACCGGTACTGTAATCCTCCCTTTGGATCGGGGACAATTTTCGGCTTACCTGCAGGTACCAATGTGGGTAATGTCGTCTCATCGGAGATGTTACCAAGTGCCAGTCAAGGTGCCAGTGTTTGTCAATGCAAAAGTGCCCACAATGCCGATGAAAGCGCAATATTATAACTTTCTAGCGTAGCAATGTATTAATGTGAAATCCACTGGCACCCTTTCCCAACAGATTGGCCGCTGTACCTTTCCTGTAGCAAAGGGGCGACGCGACACCCTCTTACGTGGCTCTCGTGGTGCCAATGATGGGTTCTGGCTAATGATTTATGTTGGGCGTGCCTCATTCCTTTCTGGGGAGTGGATTGGTTTCTCCTAGTGCCTGACACGATGCTATAACAAGGGTGCGCTTGTGTATATCCACTTTAAGAAAGGTAGCCGAGCTAACGACCCCCCTCATAATTTATTCGAAGCCCTTAGGGAGCGTACCTTGGTTGCGCAGATAATTGTCCTCGATTCCATAACCATGAATTCGAAAACTGATCAAACCGCTGGAATCTGCCGAGCATGGCGAGCAGTCGACCCTCTTGATGTCATCCAAATAATCTCAATACCCTCTTTGGGCTCGACCTTTTTCCCAAACACTTACAGTACGCAAAAAGGGAGTTGGTCTACGCGTTTAAAACTCTGGGAGCCGTTGACAACGAGCGACTGACCCCTAGTCAATGCAGAATCTAGTGTTCAGGCTTCAATGGATATCTGAGTAACCTTACACGGTTGCTCCGACACACACGCAACGGTCGCGGTATAAAGAATATACCATCTCGGCCATACAGTATTTCCCCTTTTATCACGAATTTTGTTTGCGAAAACTGGGGTAGGAACCTCTTTTTGGAAGGCATTCATCGCCTTGTTTCATGTCGCTGGAAGAACCTACATTTTAATTTTCAGGACGCTATGGACAAGCAGTGAAGCGCCGGCCGCGGATTGTCGGCGGCATCCAAGGTAGCAGGATGACGCCAACACTGATACCGCCATCTTGGTGCGCTATCTCAGGAGGACGAAGCCAGAAATGTGTCACTATCCATAACGAGTGTCTTCGGTCTCTGTTATCATGGAGAAGAGTGTCTCTGACGGTCCGAAAGGTGGTTTGATTAGTATGAGTACTGACCACTGACGATGATGCGTGTGAAATCCGATCGGAAATACGGGCGTCAAGCTGACGAGGCTACATGCAGTATATATATACGTATCCGTATTCCCGGACGCAATAGTTCTGTCCAACGTTTTCAAACGCGTTGTTTTGAAGATCCGTTCCCTTGCTCGGTAGTCGCCGATCTTGGTCACGGTGCTGTATGTGCCACTCGAACCCACACCCTCATACTGCTGTCATTCAGTGCCTACCGTAACCAGCGCCTATAAGTTACAGTAAACCTTTTTCGGTCGGACTCGTGATGATTTCGGTACCAGGCCTGGTCCGGGCATTGGAGGGATAGCTCATGAGCTTCTTTGAAGGGACAGCAGTACTGTACTGTACTAGGCTCTGAGTGCGCGCGCGCGCTCAGGGCGGTAGCTGCCATTTACGGACGGGTGAGGACTGCGAGGGTGGGCAGGTCCAGCTGTGCGGTACTACTGTAAAAGCCAGGAGTCATTCGCGGCGAAGGTTCTGAGCGTGCGCCTAACTAGCCAACTATTGCTATCATGACCAGTAGGAGCCACTTGAGGCCCTTTAAACTTGCTTGAAGAATCAGGTCACTTGACGAACACATAACAACTGGTAGCCCACCTGATTGCCAGAATTCTGTTTCAGGAGCGCGCGGAAACGTCATACAGAAGATTTACACAGTATTGAATGGCTTTATCCGGACAGCAGTTTTATAATAAGGCGCCTGTAGCATTGAGCGCCTGGAGGTGGCGACTAAAGTTCATTGGCCACGAGTTCCCGCAGATCTCCGGCGACAGCAATTCATTTGCGTCAATTGTATTACCCGCGAACGGTTACCCGGGCCAACTACGGACGCATTTCATTGTCGTAGGGTTCGGAAAATCCCGACGGCGCCTGTTAGCGTTGTGTTCATGCTTTGGCTCATGCTCTAGCTCATGCTCACTAAATTACGAGCCTGGGCCCAGACGCTTCTTGGACACTGGATCTTTCCGTTTTTTTTTTCTACCGCCGTCCGTGCGCGCCCAAAGACGCCCGGCGCAGACGGGCTACCTGATCCTATGGGGTGGACTCCTGGTTTCCGTCTCAGTGTCTGGCGCGGGCTCGAGAGACTATAAATTCTCCCAACCCCCAGCATTTACTCCTCAGACTCGCCCCTTGCAGACGATTCGAGAAAAAAACTCTTGACATCTAATGGCCTATACTAATACACACCGGGACACCGAGAATGCAGTTTTGGGGGGAAACACGCTCCCCCCATCTGATGCTACTCCGGGCCCAGCTCCACATTTCGCGCCAGGGGTGAGCATCTTTCGGTATATCGCATTTGTCCCGAGTGTGACGATGCTCTTCTGGAGACCGCATCTCCCGTGTGCTGTTCCAGCTGCGGCCCTCAATGGAACGCGCCCACGCTGCACTCAAGCGTCCAGGACCAGCGCTATGGCATGTCGGGCCCATATGTCAATAGTGTGGCTCGTGACTACAGCGTTTGGACTGACGCGCAACAGAGTTCTTCGTTCGCTTCTGCGGCGGTGACAGTGATGGCGAGTATTTACTTCTCACGGGTGCTCCCGAACTTGAAGGACTGAGTGTGTTTTTGATATAGAACACTGCGTCGACTGCGACCCCATATACGAACCAAAACCAGAACCAAGATATGGCGGACGGCCCCACGGCCTACTATAGAGACTATAGGGTCCCCGCTGCTAGTAGCGTAGACCTCCATGGCCAGTTCGTAACTGTGCGTTTTCGGATAAATTTCTCATTCGCTCTTGTCTTCCCCCACTTTCCACTTCACTTTTCCTAACGCAGCTAATTAGGGGGCTCCATCTGGGGGCGTGGTCGATTACGGGCCCACCGTGGCTCTTGGTGGCCCTAGCGCTCACAGTGCGGCGGGAAACGGTGCCAGTGAAGCGCCCATCCCATCAGGAAGTCTGATCCTCGCCAGACGTTACGTCTTGGATCCGGGAACTCGTATCGATACGGTCAACATCGGGCCGAGCAGATGGGGTCGCCGGAACATAGTCATTGCTCTTGAGGTGGCGGATGGCGTTTGACCTGTTTTGGAACATGGGGAGCAAACACGGGCCCCGAATCTTGAAGGATAAAAAAAAGTCGAAATCGAATAGCCTCTGCCATGACTGATTGAAGTATACTGTGCTGTTTGTGAAATTAAAGGCGGAGAAAAATGAAGCGCCAGTCGAGAGATCTTGGATTCCACCCCTCGAGTGCATATCAAGAAAGAATCACAAGATAAAGTAGCGCCGAAGGTGTTAACTCTGTGGAAATATTCCATTATTTTTCTCTCTAGCGACGCCTTCGCCAGTTTCCTGGGCAGTCCCTTGGTGGATGTGCCACCCACATGATGTTCAGCGCCACATACAGCATACTCACGTACCAGCGGCATGACAGGCCGAGGCGGCGTCTCGCGCTACAGTAAAACAAAGGCATACTGGAACTTTCCTTGGCGTGCCAGAGAGATTGAATGGGGCCCACTCACGTACCAGCGGGAATAACAGGCCCGAAGAGGCATCGCGCGCTACAGTAGAACAAAAGGCACAATATCAAAATCGAATCTTCCACTACTGGCACTTCCCTTGGCGTGCCAGAGACATTGCATGGGGCCCACGCGCTAACTAGGCCACCAAGCCCAGGGCAACAAGGTAATCCATTAAATGGTTGAACCATCGTAGGTGTGTCCCAAAGTTCTCGCTCACTTGGTTCTTGCGTTGCCGACGGGCGTGAGATGATAAGCAAAGCAGTAAGTGAATTAGACTCGCACATGACTACGCTTGACGCGCGCGAGAGAAACTGGCCGCGTGCTTGTAAATTGGGGTTAGGGTTTGTACCGTTTTGGTGTTTTCATCGCGGGAACCATCTGTGAAGTTCACACCCACATCTCGCCACCTACACACATCAAAAGGATCTATCCCGCCTACCATCTATTACACGACAATCATGAGCGAGTCACGTTCAGAACTTCTTGCATGGCTCAACGAGCTCCTCCAGATCAACTACACCAAGGTCGAGCAGTGCGGAACCGGCGCGGCCTATTGCCAGATTCTCGATTCTGTCTATCGTATGGCCCCTTGCAACAGCTCTTTCCACCTCTGTCCCTGGCTCTGTCGCTAATGTGTTTGTGGGTTCGCAGTGGATATACCAATGACGCGCGTAAAAATGAACGCAAAACACGAATACGAATTTATCGCGAATTTCAAAGTGATGCAGAATGTGTTCAAGGCGAAGCGGCTAGAGAAGGCGCGTTTTACCTCCCTTCTATATTAACAAACAACACCCCTTAGCCGACGCCCCTACTACAGCCGATCCCTGTAGAGAAATTAGTCAAATGCAAAATGCAGTGCGTAGTGTTTTCCCCCTTTGTTTTCTTTTTTAGTTATCGCTAGGCGCGTCTAAAAAAAAGCTGTTTTTTTTTTCTTCTTCCATGCGTTCCTGTACGTGCCTTGACGACGAAGGGATAACCTCGAGTTCCTGCAATGGATGAAGCGATTCTGGGACACTAATTACCCCGGACATCCATACGATCCCGTCGCGCGACGACGTGGCCAGTCGACCGAGACGCCTGCGACCCTCGCCCCTATCACATCAGCCCGCTCAGTTAACACCCCCGGTGCGCCTGCTGCGCGCTCTGGAGGCAAAACGCCAATCAGTGGACATCGTACGGGGAGCGCATCGGCCGTGAACCATGAACAGGTGGTTGGACTTCAAGCTCAATTGAAGGAAATGTCCGCGCACCTCGAGGGCCTAGAGAAAGAACGCGACTTTTACTTCGCCAAGGTTTATCTTTTACCCTGTCTCCTTTTTTACCATTGTCAGATTTGCTGATACCGTATTCTCATCCCATTTCATAGCTACGCGATATTGAGATCTTGGTGCAGCAACAAACCGAAGATCTCGCGAAGGAAGGACGTGAAGATGTGACGTTGTCCGAGATCCAGAAAATTCTGTATTCCACTGAGGTATGTCGCTATCCGACCTCTTTTTTGTCTCCATTTGATTTCGTTCGCTTTGGGCGACACATTAGGATGGATTTGAGGTGCCAGAGAGTGGAGCGGCGCCGGGCGACGAGGAGGAGACGTTTTAGGCGGGCACATTGTCTTACACCCACGCATATCTACCTGTCACATCATCAATCATACCTTTAGTTCCCCGCCCTCGCTTTGTCCGGCCTCTAGTACCTCAGTAATGTCCATAACCTCGGTAGTATATACAATTGAACTGGTGGATGCAGCTATTGACCTCGCGCGTGAGGAAATGGTGGAAGCCTGCGAAGGTACAGTAAGTCCGGCAAATCGATTATTCGATTTTAGACTCGTTAGGCTTTAGACTTGCTCGGCTCGGCAATCATTTGAGCATGGCAACCCGCCAGTTTTTGCTCGCACTCAGCCACAACAAACCTATACGATCCACTCCACCACAAGGCACCAGCATGAGCTCAAACCGACATCTTCCATCCACCAATAATGGCAGCCAACAACCACAATCTCGTCGCCCTCCGAAGTCGCGACAGCAGCAACACCGGCCTGCCAGTGGCAACTCTGATAATAAAAGATCGCGACCGACGCATTTCCTCGCTCTCCCAATCGGCCATCACCCCGAGCTTCGCAACGCAATATCTGCGCTGACATCCTCCTGGCTCGCGCACGAACCGCCCATAGATGGCCTCCATCCATCCATAGTCGTCCACCCGCGCCGCTTACACCTTACCCTGGGCGTCATGGCCCTCACCTCAGGCTCCTCGCACAACCCTAACCCCAACCCCAGCTCGCGCGATCTGGCAAGTGCTACGGCACTTCTTACTAGCCTCGCCCCGCGCATATGCGCTCTGCTGGCGCAGGATCACATGCGGGTGCCTCTTGGTAGATTGGCGATCATGCAGCCTGATCCTGAGCACGCTCACGTACTTTATGTCGAGCCTGATCTGCGCTCTCCTGATGGTCGACGTCTGCGTGCCGTTTGTGGTGCGCACTTCTTTCTTTCTACGTCGGACACACCATCTTTCCTCTCTTCCCCCCCCCTTTTTTTTTTCTCTCTCCCGGGGAGGGACATGCAGAATGACCAGATCGGATTTTTAGAGCTCGTTCATGGTGCGTTCAAGGAAGCCATGTTTATCGCTGATGACCGACCACTCAAGGTGCGTTCCTCTCGTCATCTTATTTATTTCACTTCATTTCACTTCACTTCTTTCCCTTTGGGCGCGATGTCTGTAGTTGCATTGCACACTTCTCAACACATCACACCGTCGTACACCTCCTGGTCAACGCCGTGGCGCCGGTGCGGCAAGGCGTATACCTTTCTCTTTCGCGGCGTTTCCGGGAACCCCAGATGGTGGCCCGAATGACTTTGGCGTATGGACCGTAGATGAGTTGCAAATTTGCAAGATGGGAAGCTGGGCACCGGACGGTGCGTATGTGCGGGTCGCAGGGTGCGATCTTCGGCCGGGCAAGTGATATTCCTGCAAACAACGCGCACGGAGCTGTACGTTATATTATTATATACTTTACGGAATTTGCTATCATGCCTCAACAGCAGTTTCAGGTAGCTTGTCGCAATCGCCCCCATCCCTACCTGTACCACTGCACTGGCAAGGACTCTTCGGTCTTCTGTTCAACTACGCATAGCAAGGTTAGCTCCCCTTGTTCCAAGTATCCCGAATATTGTGTATCTTGCTACATAAGTGACTGCGCCTTGACGCTAGTCGCAAGCGGTGTACAACGAGATCCAAATGAGTACCGTCTCATTCGAATAATTTATAGCAAGAAATAGCCGATGTCCTCGAGGATGCCATCAATTAATTCCCTATGGCAGACATCCAACATCTCTTTGAGACGGGAGTCAGAGTAAGGTATCGGCTATCTGAGTAGGAAGTTATACATTGGGTCAAGCCCACCCGACACGGCAACAAGATCCCCTTAAGCTTGAAGGGTGTGGGGGGGGGAAGGGGCACAGCCGTCTTACGAATGGAAATGGAGAAACACACAAGAGTCACGATCTGTTCAACATATACGGTTCATCGCAAGGTAAATACTGGAGTCTTACCATGTTGTGCCCGTTATCGAATAACTAGGCACCCTTTGGCCTGCCAGAGGACGGCTTGGATGGCTGGCCTTTGAGCCGGAAAGGCGGGGGCCTCCACAACACTTAAGAGGATACGTCAACGAGCAGTTGTTATAGTAACGTGCTGTTTACACTGGACGGAAATGCCACTGCAAGGTGGCTGTGCACAGGCCCCTATCCTAGGAGACGGGTGACTGACAGGTGCTGCGTGCAGCCATAGACCCTCTTCTCTTCTCTTCTCTACAGCCCGAGGGTACCAGAGTGTTAGCGCGAGCGAACAAGCCGACGCACATCCTGCCCATTTGTTGAATGCTGATCCTCTCCCTCTTTTTATAATAATCTCTCTCTGTCTCAAACTCACTCACGCCGCCACTCCAACTGACCCACACTGAGCACAGCGGCACAGCCTTAACGAAAATCGAAATCAGAACAAAAACGTACGGAACGGGCGCAGTAGATTCCGAGGGCCCGGAGCTAGGATGAGCATTGGAAGAGGGAAAAATTTACACGGGGTAAGCCAGTGTGGGAGATCCAGGGGTTCTGCGATACAGTACGTCCGATGGTGGCGATGAGGGCAGTCATATCACACGTTCACTAAACACAACAAATTGGCTCACATGCTGACGTTCCTAGTCTAGTCCCTCAGTCAGGAAGCAATGAAACATGATCTGCGTCGCGGCTGACAAAGCTGCCCAGCTTTGCCTACCCCGTCGGTCCCCGCGATTGCCGAATAGTACACACGCTTTCAAGCTTGAATTTTGGCCATCCCTCAGGCTCTTACCATGGCGTTGACCCTTCCCCTCAATCATATATAAATCCTGCACTGCACACAGCCCTCCCTCCTCCCCACAACTCCCCACACTTCTCCACACATATCTTCGGCCACCCTTTCTACCCTCAATCGACCCTTCCCACCATCATCACCTACTAGTGATTTCGAGATAACGAGTGCACGGTCTGACTCTCATTACCAACAGAATGTACGCGACCCCATCCACTGCATCTCTTGCCAGTTGGGGGCCAACCAAGTTCGCTCATTGCCATTCTTCATCTTGTAGATGCCATCTAGATCAGAGGATTATGGACTTGCTGGGCAAAGCCAAATCGCACCTCAGCCATACGTAGACAATGTCATCCAGGGTTGTCCCTGTTCGTGGTGCTCAAGAAACAGATATAATCCTCAAACGGTCAGGGGTGCAATGGAATACCCGCACATTTATGAGAATCAAACTTTAGGTGGCGGTTACCCTTCTGGTGTCGCTGCTGCTATGGATGGCCCGAGTCAGGTATGGTCTGTCGCTCCGCAAGCTCCGGTGTGTTGCCAGATCCTCTGTTCCTTGTGCCGTGCTAAACTCTGCTCTATAAGGATCAAGAGAATGCTGTGTATGCACCTCTGGCTGAGGCTATGAGCCCTCTCCAGGTCCAGACAGATGCGGAGCCTGATCAAGCTCAAGTCCTTGATATGCCAGCCTCGGAGCGTCTTCGGCGCATTGCTGGGCGCTTGGTCAACAACCCGGGGTCGCTCGTTAATGATGTTCACTTGGAATCTGGTCGCACTGGTCGACTCCAAATTGTCATTACGATAGAAACAGGTGACATTCTCGGGGATTGATTGCTATAGTCGTCAGCCAATGTCCAGTAGAGAGGCGAGCAAGACTCACCCCTCTCCTTTTCGTTTGAGTACAGTAGAGTGTTGCGCAGGAAGCAAGACTGATATTTATATCCAAGTCTCTTGGTTCTCTTCATTCTTCTTTAATATCTCCAACCGTGTGGACAGGTGCCCACACTGTATGATGCTAGATTAGTAGACAGTGCCTAGAAGCAAGCAAAGTACTTGGAGCTACTTTACTTCTCAGACGGTGGTCAATTGCCTACCATTTACAGTTAGCCAGTCTAACTCTATTATCTGCTCGGCGCGCCTTCAAGTTGGCCTGGCTGCTAATAAGCACAGGCTGTACAACACAAGGACAGAAGGAGGATGGTACGTCACCATCGACAAAGCAATATTCTCAGAAGAACTTCAAAGGGTTCTCGACCATGGTGGGAGGAAGATTGTAGCATACAAAGGACATCAACGAACAGACTTTTATAAGTACAGACAGCGATTCGAATCGACAATCACAAACAAAATGACGTTAATGGTAGCCATACATTCAGAAATGAATGTCCAAGAGATAGGGAAGACTCGAAAGGAGGAAGCACGACGGCCAGGTAAGTGGTTAGTAGTAGTACAGTGTTATCACCAATCAAAGCAAAAAGGGACAACTGAATCCCAAGAAAATCATACATAATACATCATATCGTGCTGGGACGAGCATGTGATCGAAGGGGCAGCGGCTAGCATTGGTGCGATGATTTTGAACAGAGGGAACCAAAGGTGTGCAGGGAAGTCAAGGTGGCAGCGAAGGGGAATGACATCGGGTTTGTGGTATTCTTTGACGATGTGTGAGGCAGGAGTGCCTACCTCACAACAAGGTAGGTGGGGAACCCAGGGAAATTGAAGGATGCGATGTTTGGCATTTTTCACTCCAAGGTATGATTTCAGTGCCCATTTAAAAATTCAGCTATCTTTTTGCCACGCAAAGCATCAAATACACCCAGTTGTTCGGCTGTGAATTTGTCGCAGTGGCAGGATTTGATATGATGCTTAATTTTATCGGGATGACTCCACTTGCACTCGCAGAATAAGCATTGGTGCATTGGTGGATGTTTCTCCCTCAGGTGTCGCCTTAACTCTTAGCTCCTTCTACATTGTCTGTTGCAATATTTGCAGGTAGGTTCCACCTGGCAGCCATGGCCCTGGGTATCTTGGGTGGCAGTGATTGCATGTTCTCCAGCTCCAAGAAGTTGAGTCTAGGATGCATTAGTATGCACTCAACCTGTGGAAAGCCTAGCAGAGCTTGCCTGGTAGAGTGGAAAATAGTTTTTTGTGCCTACCTGGATGTATACAGGCAACTGCAATGGCATACTAATCACTGGGGGAGCATAGTCGAAATACATAGCTTCATCTCCATGATCCAATGGATTGTCCCATGGATAGGTGAGCAATTCTCCATCCGATCAAAGCGCCATATGGTAGATCCATGATTGTTCTGTGATCGCAAAGAGACCTCTTTTGATGAATTGGAAGTCTGAGTAGATATATGGTTTCCGTGCCTGCAGTCCTGCCGCGTGACTTGGCGTGACTTATTCTTAATTAAGCAAAACCGCCAAGTCACGCCAAATGGCCCAAGTCCCCCAAACACGGCAAGTGCGCCGATTACGTTGTGGTGCTTGAACACGGCAGGTGGTGATCACTCACGTACTGTATCCTGTAAGCGAATCTAGCCCTTCACCTCAAGCTTGATGCAACGTGCTTACTGCGGGACTGGGTCAAACTGCCTCTGGGAGACTCGATCGGTCATTTTGTGCACCACGTCAAACCTCATTAGGAAGGTCCTTAGACTGATTCCCCCTCCATGCTAGCGATCCGCCTGAAAACGATCATACATACACAAATCAAACCATAATGAAGCACAAACTACCTATCATATCTTCCCCTCTACTCGTACACTATGTCACTATGAAAGTAGCTGATACCTACTTCGACCCCTCTGAGATGTTGGCTGACAGCTTTTGCCAATCAATCGGTAATACTACCCCCGAGAATATCACCTATTTCTACAGTGATGACAACTTGGAATCGACCGGCAGGACCAGACTCCAAGTGAACTCCGTTAACGAGCGACTCGGGGTTGTTGACACAGCGCACAGCAAGACGCCGAAGACGCTCAGGGACTGACATATCAAGGCCTTGAGCCTGATCGGGCACCGCACCAGTCTCAATCTGGAAAGGGCCTACTACTTCCTGCAGAGGTACGTAGGTAGCAGTCTCTTGATTCTGCTAGAGCTAGAGTTAAGCCAGGCACAAGGCACAATGATATTGCTACCCACTGGAACTTGGGGAGCGACAGGCCATACCCGTGACTGGCCATTCGTAGTAGCGGCGGTACCGGATGGGTAGTCGCCACTGAAAGTTTGGTTTGCATATGGGATGATTGACTCCTGGGAAATAATCTCACTTAGAAGACATGACAGCAATGGAATATCTGGTGCGTACAATCGGAAACAACGGGTCCTGGTACTCCATGGTAGGCCGGGTTGTTTGATTGTCGTATCTGATTCTTGAGCAGATCGTACAAGGGCAACCCTGAATGGAATTGTCTACGTTCGGCTGGTTTTGTTGGTAGTCGGTGTTTGTCATCACGAAAAAAAGTAGAAGATGAGTAGTGATAATGCAGCCTATGCAGGATGGATGAGTTGTTGGACTTGCCACTCTTGAGGGCAGAATTTATATCTCTTGGGCGTTTATTTTATTTCCCCCAATCATTTGGAAGCTTGGTTTGCTACAGTGTCCAGTAGGATGGCTACCGAGCGATCATGTGGCGACGCTAATGAACCCCAGGAACCACAATTACCGCGATATGCCCACGGCGTCCTCGTCAAGCTCCTCATGTCCCGCAACCTTTGTATCCACATTAGTATTTCTTCCCCAAGCTTGTCCATTCTCATTCCGAAACAGGTGAGGGTGAAAACGTCAATTTAATCACACTTGGCGTGCCGCTCAGTGTGGTCCCAACACGTTACATCGCCTCGTTCGCAGTGGCTTCCGTCAAGTTCCGTGAACTTGGTGTGCTTACCAAAGACATGTTACACTGCCTTGTTCGGGGCTTCTTCTGTAAATCCGGCGTGCACACCAAAGACGTGTTACACGGGCTTCTTCTGTAAACCTGGCGTGCACACCAAAGACATGTTACACGGGCTTCTTCTGTAAACCCGGCGTGCACACCAAAGACACGTTACACGGGCTTCTTCTGTAAACCCGGCGTGCACACCAAAGGCGTATCACACTGCCTTGTTCGGGGCGGCTTCCGTGAACTTGGCGTGCACACCATAGACGTGTTACACTGCCTCGTTCGCTGCGGCGTGCATAAACATCAAGATTGAGGGCGTCACAAATATCATTCACGGTATCTCGATTACGGGAGGGGTACCTGGCAGCGCTGAGCTTTCGATTCAGCGCTAACTTATGGCAAGTAGTGGCATGTAGGGCTTTACTCATCTCCCAAATTACCGTACTGCAACGGTGTGACACCACTCGTAGACCTTTATTGACCTTTATCGGCGAGCTATTTTGTCCCTTACACTGATTCCCTGATTCCTTCACTTATATCCTTTCCCAACTTCCTGCTCACGACGCACAAACTGAAACATCCCCAATGTAACATCCCTCAACTCTCCATCTCAGCATCTTGCACTGCCACGGTGCCTCCATGATGTGTTTCCCGAAGATAGGTGAGGCTCGACGCCTCTACTAGCATAGAACTGCCTTTCCTTTGTCCACAGTTGATCGTTTATTGCTTGTCTATCCCACTTTTCTTGCTTCGCCGAGCGCATTGCAACTACCTCGGTTGGGTAATAGGTGCCGTGACAAAGGCCAAATTTGGTTCGTATATGAGCTTGAAAAAGTATCATGGGATGACGGGGGATGACAGGCGGTCACAGCTGGGAAGCAGCTTTGGGCGGTCAGTCGGTGCATATCGGCGAGAGATCCCAATCAAACCAGTGCTTGTGTTTCGTACGGCCTTTCTAGGGGGTATTGGAAGGTGTAGAGAAGGAAGATAAAATATGGCATCCAGTGGACAAGAAGTAGCACGCACCACGCACCACACACAGATGAAGATCATTATTAGAGCAGAGATTAGGCTCGGCATAGAGTGCACGTGCGCGCTCAAAGTCAGACCACATAACCGCCAATCTACTAACGGCATGCGCAAGGGGCTGCGCCAGCAAAGCGCGGATGCTTGGAGCAAGGCTATCAAAGAGTGTCGCTCAGTGCACCCTTCCCTTCTGCTTCTGACATTGCCGCACCTACACGCAGCATTAGCGTCACAAGCACACATGCGTCCTGCCAGTGCGGCCCTCACTTGCAGAGAAACAGAACGGCGTGCACTAGTGTGCGTGACTCACATCACCTGCTAGCCTCTGTTAGTGACCCCTTAGGGTCAGGAAGTGTCGCTAATAACTGCACAGGTCTCTGCAGAATCCTATATCTTGTATTAATGCCTACCCAAGTCTGCTACACACATCCTCAAAGTTGCTAAGGCTGCGGGTACATGCGGCAGTGTCGGGGTTGTAAGTGAAGGGCTACACTGAGCCTGAGAAGTTGAAGCACTGATGGCCAAGGATGCCAGTCATGCACGCTTGCGCACATTACACTACTCTGCATGTGGGGCCTCACTGGTCCTCTACATATTTCTCCGAAGTTGCTAAGGCCGCGGATGTGTGCAGCACAATCAAATAGCATAACCAGTGCGAATGGTGCACCTCAACGGAGTTTGCCGGATGCCACAAACTTTTTTTTTTTTTTTTTTTTTTTT